>JAILXH010112440.1:29098-44390 GCA_023558415.1 Piaractus mesopotamicus
GGGACCTTTCCCAAGAACAAAAGTAAGAAAAAACTTGCAGAATTAGGCCCACTGATTCTAAATCATGGAAATTTCAAAACCTCTATTAAATATAAATTGCCTATTTTTCAGAAGAAATTTCTGAGATTACATATAAGGTAATCCTCAAAGGAAAATCTGAAAAAACAGGAGTTTCCAAAACTGGACTGGAAAAAGTGATTAAAATCTGCAGAGAAAATTAGACTCCAAACAACCATGCAAGACCTGGTAGACCACCAAAACTGTCCCCATCAGATAAACAGCACTCAAAGCTTTCATTTGTGAGAGAGAGGAGAAAATCAAGCTCCACTCTTGCTTCAGATCTGAAAACACACTGAATGTGTTTGGGATTATTTGGATTGTGAGAAGCAGAAAATGCAACCAACTTCTAAGACTGAACTTGGTGTGGAAAAAATATGCCTGCAGATTTCTCTGAAAAACTAGTTCTAGTTCTAGTTTGTAAAATTCTAGCTGGTTAAAATGTATGATGTTCTGTTTCTGTTCTGTTCATGATGCAGAAAAATGAACTAATACTTAATGGTCATCTTTGAATGGATAAATTAAATGAAGTAGTCTGTCTTACACAGTACAGTATATATAGCTCCTATATTGATCTCACATATGAAATAAAGATAAATATAATCATTACATTAAATGAAATATATTAAAATGTTATCTTGGCACTAAGTGTGTTTCTGATTGCAACATCACCGTATGCCATTAGAATAAACACAAACAAATACAGTGAAAAGTAACAGAATTTCTTTCCAAAATAGTAGTTGAGATCTTGAGAGCTCCAGATATCCAGATTTCTCTGACACCTCCAGCCATGACATGGATTTATTAAAGTCCATCAGCAGCACGCTTGATTCAACATAATGCACAATGAAGGATCGATTAGCCAACCAGGAGTTGAGTAACTACAAATACACTGGTCTGCTCCAGGAGAAGAGGTCAAACAAGCGCATTACTTACTGTATTAATGTTGTTTGTGTTTATTTATAAAGTACTGTGAATCCCTTTGTTACTGCGTACACTCTTAAAACATATATATTAGGAAAAAAAACTAATTCTGTCTCTAACTAGACACATCAGTGTGTTCATTTAGAGACGACACATTTTGTGTGGCTTTAAACACAAAATGTGTTGAAGTATTTCGATACTCAGTTACGGAGAACACATTTGGGATTACAAGATGAAGCCAAAAAAATGGGTAACACAGGTTGGAGTGTTATTATTTAACACATCACTTCTTAGAGTGTATTTTTATTTTCTGTATTGTTCATTTACATACGCACTAATTCCACCCAGACGGATTATATGTAGAGAAGCATCCGCTCAGCTCTTCAGCAGGTGCTGGTTTGTGTCTCTGAGGTTTTGGCTTCATTCTCGGTTACAGTAAGAGCTGTTCAAGGCGGAGCCGCTTCACTTTCCCCGCCCATACCCTCACACACACACACTCACACACACCGCTACATATACATACAAACACGCGCGTGCACACGCTTTCACTCACTCGCTCGCTCTCACTCTCAGAGTCACGCGCGAGCTGCTGGTCCTCCGATGCGATCCGTGTAGCTCAGTGAGGAGGCAAAAAGGTCGCGTGGACGCGTTTCATGGCAGCAGCGCTGATCACCGCCACGAGCTCCGCGCTCGCGCCGCCGGGACACGACGAGTTCGCCGCGGAGGATCCCTGCGCCCTGTTTCACTTCGACTGCAAGAGCCACCAGCCGGACAGGGTGTTGGCCAGCGACTATGCGCAGGTACACACACGCCGCTCGCTCACGAAGCCTTACGGTCTGTCTCTGCGCTGTCTCGGTGAATTAGCTTTGGCAGTGAAATAGATGCGGAGAAAGGTGTGGCTCATCGGATGGGTTCTGCCTCGTGCCTTGTCTCAGACTCGCCTACAGGGTCCACCTTGCCCCTGTCCCGTCCGCATTCGATAGAATAAAGCGTGCACTAAGCTGACGGGCCTGTTCAGACCAGAGTGGCTGCTGTAGGTGCTGGATCGAGGCGCGGTTTTGGATGCTGGCTTGTCTTTCTCCCCGCGTTTGGGGCGGATGGGTGCTCGCAGTTGCTCCCTTGGCTGCCCCACCGTCAACAACTGCCCCCCACCCCCCCCCACCCCCCCGCTGCCACCATCCGTTGCCGCCCCCGCCCACGCACGTTACTCGCGCTCTGAACTGAAACTTCCCAGTAACGCCGACCCCCTTAATCAGAAAACTTGTGAAAGAGATATGCTGCGTGTCCGGCGAACAGCTGGACGATCTAAATTCAGAAATAGCTGTGTGGTGAGCAGCCGCGCAAAGAGCACTTCAGGAGGGCTGACATTCCGAGTGTCCCCCTCCCCTCCCTTCTCTGACTCTATTTCTCGATCTGTAGTAGTCTAGCAGCCCAAGGACCACCAGCCAGTCCGCATTTTTATCCTGTTCCTCCTCTGAACACACCTGAGCTGGAAGGTAACCGAGGTTGTGGAGCGTTTAGGCGCGTTTGTAGTCAGAACAGAGCAAAACGTGGGGTCCCAGAGGATTGGGGGAACAGAAACCTCCTGGCCAGTGGACGCTGGGCATAATGAATGGGGTTTGATAGCTCTTTGTCAGCTGATTGCGGTTTAATGATAATTGGGTGACATTTATTTGCCAAAGCTGAGTAGTAACCTCCATGCTTTCCGCTTGTCAGCAAAGCCTGTTTTGGGGCCCGTGGTATGAGCTGTTTTACAGTCCAAGGGGGAATGTGGCAGAGAGCTACTGAAGGCTACTTGATAAATGTTTTGCTGCTGACTGTGCCGCATAACATAACAGCAGCCCACCGGCTTCATCCGTGCCACTGACATAGTTTAGGCATGATGGTAGACCACACATCGCAAAACATCATGTAGAAGGGCTTTGTCGTCGCATGGATTTTAGAGCAATATGTCTCAGGGATTAATATCAGAGATGATGCCTAATTATGCCTAATTAATTAAGGTGACGGTTGTTTTAAATGTTTTCCTGTTTTGGGTATAGTGATGTATTTCATAGATTTATGCATCACCTGCTACCTGCAGTCCTTCCTCCTTTTACTGAGCAGAAAATCTTATCAAAGCTTGCAAAAGTGGTGTATTATTGCTAAATCATTCCCTGAAACAGATTCAACAAAAGGAATTAGAAAACAATGTTGGTGTTCCATGTTTTTCTCTGATGAAATCCAAAGGTCAGGACAGCCTCTTTTTGAGTGAATGAATTGCAGTTGTGTTGGTCTTAGGGGCTACACTACTGACGCCTCAGATTTACCCGAGAATTCCCTTGAGTTACCTAGTTCCTGAGCAATAGGCGTGTAAGTGGCTTTTATGTTTACACATGTACTCTAGGAAGCCTTTCTAAATGTGTATTTGTACTCTGTGAGTTTGTGCTAAGCCAACATGAAGTCCTTTGAAATCTGTCTGTCTTTGCTGATGTGAGCAGTACATGCATTCCGCCTGTCATAAAATCATCATTCTATGCTAAGCTTGTCATGTGAGTGTCTGAGAGACTTTAAAAGGAGCTTAAAGCCCTCTGTTGTCTTTCCTCAGGCGAAGCTCGAGATGGACAAATACCTGACGCCTCAGCCCCAGGCTTCCCTGCTGGCCAAGAAGGATCAGAGCTTGTCTGTGGTGGACCAGTTATTTGGAGATGACCAGGGCTCCCCTTATAGCATCAACATGAATGTCTACCTGCCTGACATCGCCTACCTACGTAGCGGCCTGTGCCGCCCAGCCCGTTCCTCCGTCCCCAGCCAAGTCAAAAGCAAGCCAGTGACCTCCTCACCTTTCTCTTCCCCACTGGACTGTTCCATTAGCACACCCGTCCCGGCTCCACCAACTCTGCCAGAGTTCACCAGCATCTTCAGCTCGGCTTCCGGGCCAGGCGTAGGAATGGACGCCTGTGACGCTTCCGGCGGCATCTTTGTCAAGCAGGAGATGCCGTCTTTCGAGCTTCCCCAGGATGGCCATCTCTTCCAGCTGCTGAGCTCAGAGCTGGATGACCCCATCCAAGGTGTTTCAGACTCTCATGCCCACGCCATGCCCTCACAGGTGTCCGCCTACCATGACCTGCACTTAGCAGCCCCACAGACTGTGGCCAAGCCCTACTGCAGCATGCAGGCCACTGGGTATACTCTGGGTCCAGGCCACTTCGCTCAAGGCCAGACACAGGTCAAAGCGCCCTATCTTCCGCCCTCGCCGCCCACCTCCGAACCTGGTAGCCCAGACCGGCAGAAAGAGCTGCTTCAAAACCTGACGCCCCCGCCTTCATACGCTGCCACCATTGCGTCCAAAATGGCTGCCCACACACCCAATCACACCATGCCCACATCCACATGCACGCCTGCAAATCCTGGAGCTGGAGGCATGCCGGTCCGCTACAACCGCAGGACAAACCCTGACCTGGAGAAGAGGCGAATACACCACTGCGATTTTCCAGGTACAGAACCGATAGCACTGCATCCCAAGTAATAAAATACTTATTTTATCTAGTAACAGCTAACATAATCTGTGTACAGTGACCCTATCTGAGGTTATATAGTTTAAGTAATCTGTTGCGAAACACAATTTGTGAATCCGCAATGTCTAGTTTTTCCGGACCTTCTGCATCTAATAGATGTGGCTGTACTCCGTGTTGTTATTGTTAGTTAGTGTTGTGCTGATGTGCATATCTGGGCTATGACCTTTCAATCCAGGCTGTCTGTGGTCTTTTGGGAACAGATTACACATATACTTTGTTAGTTGGCCTGTCAGATCCTTTCCAAATTACATTACAGGACCTCTAGTAAATCTAAGCTCGAGTGGTGTTTATGTTTACCTATTACTTGAGCACTGCTGAGTTCAAGCTCTTGAGGCTTCAAACACACAAGCAATAAACAAGAATAGAAAGCCTTTTTTTCTGCAGCACTTCCTTCACTCAGTCTTTAGTGTTTTGTTTAGGAGCTATTTCATGTCGAAGTCCACATAATAAATCACAGTCATTCTCCTACCACTCTCGTCTGCTTCCTCACCAAGACCAATCCACTGTTGAATAATTCAGAGACAGGCAAAGCCTTTTAACCAGGCCTCCGAATTAATGTGAGGGAGTTGACGTCAGCCCCTGATTGTTATTGAATCCTGTTGCATCGAATTGACCGAGCAAATTGTAAAACAGGCAAGCCTCACAACGCCATTAATAGTGCATTTACGCTAAGCAGTTCCACGTCTGAAACGCCGCGCTCCGCCATTTAGAACCCATCACTGCTTTACTGAGCGGAGGGGGTTTTACAGCTAACGAGATGAGATTGGTTTTAGCCGCTCAAATGGAATGGAAACATTACTGAAACCGAGGAACATGTTGCCACTTAGTTTGTGAATCCACTTCTGAGTTTTTACTGTTATTGTGGTTGTTATTTGGTCTAATGCCCACTGGCCTGTTGTCTTCATTTATATTGTTTCAATCAGTAAAAATAAAGATAAATAATTCTTCTTTTTTTTTTTTTGTCCTTTTGATTGACACAGAGACCTTCTGTTTATGTTTCAGGTTGTAAGAAGGTTTACACCAAGTCATCGCATCTGAAAGCTCATCTGAGGACGCACACTGGTAAGAACTCCCCCAATTACAGCCAGTTTTATTTGGGCCTGTCACAGCAGCGGTCGCTCTTTATTTTGGGTCTTTCGGGTCATGTTGCTGGGCAGGAAGGAGCGCTTGGCATGCCCTCGCATTCATTTCTCGCGCGCTGCCTGTAAGCTATCCCGTAGCACCGACTCAATATAAGATTCAAAAACTTTTTTTTCATGCTCCATGCTTAATTTGTGGCACAGATTAGCCAAATAACTCAGTGCCTTGACTCCCCCGCGTTGTCGGCTGTTAAAGATCCATGTCTCTGAACATCTGGTGTTGCAACCGCTGTTGTAAAATCTTGAGGCGTTAGAGTAAAATCGACACAGCATGGCCTTGAGCATATGGAGGAAAAACAAATATAGCAATCTCCACTTGTTAGGCTGTTCAGATTTTAGATTTTCTAGGTATGGATGTTTTTAAGTTTTAAGTCACCAAACAAGTCGTAAACTGAATTGCCTGGGCCCTCAAGTACTACTGTGATAAGATAAGGCCGTCCACTCCTGGCATGGCCATGCAGTTGGGTTTGAATCCACTACTGGGAGTGTGTAGATGCTACTTAAACTCGGATTATGTAGTAACTATCCCTTCTCATTGAGACATTTCAACACTGAATGAATGAATGACAGCACATTAAATAGCACAGATCCACATCCCACACCTTTTATTCTTGCTAGTTTCTCCAGGTTTCTCTCATTTATCTCTCCCAAGATTTGTTTTGTCGTTAATGCTGTCATGGCAGCGACACACGGATTCAGGTCTAACAGGAATGGTATTATCCCTGCTACCTCCCTTTAATTCCTGTCCATTTGGTAGACCACATATCCACCCCACCAGAGTCTATTATCCAGACTATGCAAACTGGTATAACAGGGAGGACAGCTTTTCTCCTTTTCTCTCCGTGGGTCTTCTCTCTTGCCTGAAAGAGCTTTTACAATGGCTCGATAATCACCTCAGATACACTACAATCCTACCTGTCTCAAGAGAGAAGGGAAGGCCTCCCCCCAGGCGTGCCATGTGCAGAGATGGGCTGGCCAAAACAAGTCATTACAAGACTCCACTTTTGGGGCTCCTCTCACCTGTGCCCAAGCTCCAGGCTTACACTTTACTTAGCGTTGTGAGCTAACTGGCTTTCAGCTTTTCAGTTATAGTCAATCTTTTCTACACCAGACCATACTGGATTTTAGGCCTACTTACTCATTTTAACTAAATTAGAGCTGTATATGGTTTTAAACACCCTTTTATTGCCAACCAGCAGTGCTATCTAATCAGAGCTGTTGAAAACAGGCTAGTTTTCAGCTTGGATTAAGCAGCAGCTTCTCCTTGCTCAGAATAAACAAGTCTTCATTTCTCACATTGTACTGTCTACTGAAAAGCACGTTTTACCTGCACGTTTAATGCTGGCGCACTGTGGGAATTACCAAACAGGCTCCCTTCCAGAAAGAAGACGCTTTTGTCTGGTTTCGCTGAACAGGCTTTAAAACTTTTGAAACCAACGCTTGGGAAAGACAAACACAGTTCGCCATCGCACTGTTTTCCTATGACAGACTTCTCATTTGATCTTGACAGCCCGCTTTAGCGCGGCGCACAGCTTTGTTTTGAATACCATTACCTCGAAGAACGTTTTTCTTCCTCTTCTTCTTCTTCTTCTTTTCATTTTCCACTGTAGGTGTAATGTGTTGTGTCCACAATACCAGGCACATGTATTTGCTGTGGTTACTGGTGGAACAAACATAAGGCAAACCGACTTTACCTCAGTCAACATTTGAACAGTTTTTTTCACGCTTCTGTAGATGGGGCAGTGGGAGGTAATTTTACAAAGCAGGATTTCTCAGTTAGCTAGTTTCCCAGATCTGAAGCTAAAAGTGAAGCCTGTCCAGTAGGGGTGGGTTCAGCAGTGGTCCTGCTATACAGGCCTCAGTTTTATGTTGAAGAACCCATATCCCTCATTTTTCCTTAATTGATTTTTTTCCACTTATTAGCTTTACATAATTTATGTACCAGCCATAATTCATTTTTACATAACCATTTTCCAAACTCACTTATTCCATAAGATAATATAGGCAGTTTTTGTTCCTCTGCCTTTAAAACTGATATCATTGCTGTCAGAACAAAACCTTGTATCTTTTCTTATATTTTATTTTCTTACATAATTTAAACATTCCTGCTGCCTTTTATAATGCCTTAAAGTTTCGTGATGACTGGACCAGTAGAAATGGTCCACAGTTACTCAGAAAAAGATATTTTCCATTTACTTCCAAAGTTACGAAAAAGTTATGGTATGTAAATGACTGCTGTTCTAATTAGCTGCCCTGTATTGTGTCTCATTCAAAAGCAGTCCAGGCTGAAACCTGCCTTATAACTTCAGCGTAAATGGCCAGGGTTAAGTTGCTATATGCTGAATAGGCGAGTTAATTAAAAATGCATTTTTTCATCACAGTAGGATGTTTTGCAGCCTGGTTTGGTATATGGACTGTATGATATTTACAAGAGAGATGTCAGTCATGAATTTTTAAGGCAGATTCTGATTTCTTTACAGCCAAATTAGCAGATAACTGATTTTATTTACTGATTTTTATTAGCCTTGTGCTCTACTATTTGCCAAAAGAACACTACTAATACATTATTTGCTCTTTAATGGTCCAAATGACATATATTAAGTTATTAAATTACATGCCTTTTTAAATAACATGAACCAAGTGCTGCACTTAAAATAAGAGGTGACTGCCTGTTTGTTACAATTTTTAGTGTATAATTATGCTACATCATTTTGGTATAGCTGTAGCAGCAGCATTCAAATACAGGGTTAGTGCATTTACTGACTGCCGATCATGTTTGGAGCGCAAATCTGACAATTCCGATCTTGGCCAATTACAGTCATCCAATCCTGTTTATGTACTACAACAAATAAAAAATAATAAATAAATAAATAAGTCAAATGCAATTTTCCATGGGCCCTTTAAGGTAGCCTATTCAGCTTTACTCAGAAATCCTGCTTTGTGGGGTAAAAATGTACTTCTTGTAGACGTGAGTGAGTGAGTGAGTTTGCTGTTTGTGTTTGTTGCAGGTGAGAAGCCGTACAGGTGCACGTGGGAGGGCTGCGACTGGCGCTTCGCGCGCTCCGACGAGCTCACGCGTCACTTCCGGAAACACACGGGCGCCAAGCCTTTCCAGTGCGGCGTGTGCAGCCGCAGCTTCTCACGCTCCGACCACCTCGCCCTGCACATGAAGAGACATCAGAACTAAACAACACGTTTCTGTATGACAATACTGTACACACACTGACAATCATAATATGTACTTACACACAGACCTGCGCTCACACACTCTGTACAGACACACACACACACACACAATGCTAATCGTGCACTTGAAGAGACACTAGAACAAAACACACATTTGTAGCCAATTTAGACGACCCTTCTTAAGTACTTAGGGTGATTATTTCCCTTTGACTTGTCCACACAGTTTGAACAAGCTTTGAGTTTCTCACTTCATTAGTCCAACCTGACTGTAATCTCTCCCTGCTATGCAATCACTCTTAAAAAAAACTCCCTCTTTGAAATGCGTAAAGGTGCAGAGGGGTTCTGAAAGCCCCACACAGACACCACATAAATCACTACCTGACTCTTAAAGTTTTCACTATTTGACGAGACGGTCTGTGGCCGTGACTATTGAAATGCCATTTTGGAAGGATGTGTAGTGGCAAAAGTCATCCAGTTATTCTTTTTATCAAATAACTGCATCTAATTAATCTTTAGACTTTTGTCCTATATTAACCCATTTGTGTCCAACAGCTACATTTAGTATGATGTAGAAAAATGCCACATAATTTGTCCAGAGTGGTCAAAATTAATGAAATTAATAGTATAGCTTGGATGCACATCTAATAGTACCCTTTAATTTTTTTTAATTACTTATATTGAAAGGTTTAAATTTTGATTGCTCGCAATTTCCTTCTCCTGTAAAGTTACCATTATAGACATAAAAGGTTTTGGGGCAACAGCAACGATACATAAATGGGCTTTGTTCTGATTGGCTGCCCTGTATTGTGCCTTATTCGTGAGCAGTCCAGGATTAAACACTCCTTATAACTTTAGCATGAATGGGTGGGGCTAAATACTGTAGGCTGAATAGGGGGATATATGTAAAATCGTTGTGACGTGTAATTTTTATACTTTTATTCACAGTCAAAACAGGATTTATTGTTGTTTTAGTAAAAACTGGTAGTCCAATGTGACCAAAAGACTTTAATAGGATAAATTAAGTGTTAAACTCTCTTAGCCATATGGTTGAACAATTTGTAAAATTTCTAGGGATGCACAATGATATCGGTGTTGGCAGATATTACTTTAAAAATATCATCATCAGACAGATGTCAGATGATGTCTTAGATTTGACCAATTTATAAAAAAAGTTTATTTCACAAAACTTTTAAAAGACATTGGGTTACTGTGCTAAAATATCTGCATTTTATTCGTTTTACTGCATTTCTAGAGCTATAGAAATAAAAGCTGTTTTTCCCACTGCTTGTCCCACTTTCCAATTTTCAGAAATGTTTATGTATTGGCATCAGCTTCGACAGATTTGTTCATAAAACATATTGCATTTCAACATTAGCCCACAATTCTCATATTGGATTTAATCCTAAAAATCTTCAGATTTCTGCTCAGACATTTAAAACAGCACTATGTAAGACTTTATTTGTTAAAATTGTAGCTTAACATAGTGAAGAGGAGAAAACATGCTACAAAAAAAATAGTGCGTGTGCGCTGCTACACATTGCACTGTAAAGCCTAAATAGGAATTTAAAGTTTAAATAGGAATTTAAAAGTCTTTAAAAAGAGTTTTTCAGGCCACATCATTCATCTTTACGTATTAACTTTGCACACACAGGCTCAAAAAGAAGCTCTGACTCCATATTTAGGTCTCAAATGCAAAATCAGCAATAAACTGATGAAGATATGATGACAATAGTACATAATTCACCTGCATCCTCAGAAGACACGTCCTTCGCCAAGTTTTGACTGAACATAAATTCTTCATTTTTCTTAATGACCTTTAACACATCTATGTTAGCTAGAGTCCATCTCGCTCTTCCCTCAGCTCACTGCTAACAAAACAGCTAAGCTTTGTTTTTCTGATTGAAAATTTCTGCACAAAAAAAGCTAATACAATTTCAAACGTCTAGAACTGGAATTAAACAAAGACTTTCGTTTAGTCTTTAATATCTATAAAGCTCTAAACTACATAAACTGTAAACTATAAATTGAACTACTTTACTTTGCACCTCAGTTAGACTGGAAATGGCTTTGAGCATCACTGGATCGAGTACTGTTCAAACTGGACTTGAGTGTAAATCCAATCCCTCCATTTGTGTGAGCCGCACTCTCCGACTGTACAGGCTGACATATTTATAGCTTTCAAAAAGGGACGTTAATGTACCGCTACTGAACTGCAATTACGTCCTGAATTATTGAACGGCCGCATATAAAAGGAATGAGGGGAATATTAAAGGGATTCAGACAGCTGTATGATTTGTACAGACCTCTTTACATACACACACACACACACACACACACACACACTCACACACACACTCACATGCATGGCAGCCATTTGGTCATTGAAGCAGTAGCTTGAATGTATGAGACTGCGCAAACACAACTGGAACACATTTCATCTTCAAGTGCCTTCTGGGGTTTTCTTTCCATGCTACATACTAAAGAGAGTAAGTCTTTAGTAGAACAAAAAAAAAAAAAGAACAAAACTATAAAGCAGCCCTACGATGTTTACTCTAGTGGCAGGTATTGATTCAGTAGCTAGTATTGGTTCACTATTATTAGAATTTGATTACCAATTATATTCATTTGGCTTCCTTTAGAATTTGGGGCAGCAGTCATAAGGCTACATGACACATAACTCTCTAATGTCCACTGGCAGAAATCTACATAAACATTTAGAAATAATAAACATTATTTTTTGTCAATTTTCACTGTTCACCTCAGCAAGGTCTAGATAGGTGGCGTGTAGCCTTATGAGTGTTACTAAAATGCTTTCAAAGGAGCTGAATTATCACCTGGTTCTTCCTGTAAAATTAACTTATTTATTGCAAAAGCTTCATGAAGTGAAATTTGACAAATGGGACTTTTTGTGTAACTGAACTGCCTTAATGTAAATACCATTTATTGTAAATATTATTTTGATTGATTTATTTTTGTTGCTTTTTCTTTTTTATGAAACGGAGGGGCACCAACATATTACTCTGCGTCTTTGCAGTGTGTCTATATTTTTGTTGTTTTGAATATTTTTATTTTGTACTTATTTTGTAGATTCCCAAATGATATTTCTAAATCGGTTGTCTTCGGGACAAAAGTTGTTTTTTTGCCAACTGAATGAAACGAAACCTAATAAAATCAACATGACATTTTGTTCAGTAGTTTTTCTTCTTCATTCTGTTTTGTCTCTAAGACTGTTGACATGCTACCATTAAACATGCCCACATAGTGGGCCACACCTTCTTAGACAGGAACAAAAAGGCCACAATTTGTTAACATGGTTAAGTATGGTATGCAAGGGCTTTTTCACTATTATCTGTTACTGATCACTCTGGAAAATAATGGTTTTCAAGTGGTTCTTGGAACCATTGGGACCTTGGTATGGTTCAAAAATCTTTAAAAAGAAGGTGTCCCAGAGTTCTTTTAACATAGAAAAAACACTTTTTGTTCCCTAAAAAAAAACCTGTTTGAAAAAAAAGATTTGTGAGTGTGAAGAACCTCTTAAAGGTTTTCTATGAATTTAACAGTAAACTTTAAACTTAGAGTTCTACACACTCTCCTATCTCTTTTACAAAAAAATGGTTTTCTAAAAAAACACCCATTGAAAGGTTCTTCAAGGAACCAAAGGTGCTAAGGCAATGCATACAGAACCTTTATTTTTTAATGTTCTGCACATTTGCACATCCCATTTGTAAATACGGTTCTGTAAAGAGCTGTTTTAAAGAGTGTATCTATAACCTATATACATATAATGTGTAACCTTTTTCCTGACTTACTTGAAGGAACATTCCATCCAAAACGAAAAGTTCTTCAGGAAACCAGAAGTGGTTCTTCTATGGCATTGCATAAAAATGTACACAAAACCTCCTTCCTGTCTTCGTTTATGGCAGGTGCCACCCTAAACGTTTTGTTTCATGTACACAGTACTTTTAAAATAATCTGGAGAGCTTTTTAACTTGTTAACCTCTTGAAATTCATCATTGGTCTTCAGCCTGAGCTATGAAGATCGGCTTCAGCTTCACGACCTCCCAAACATTTCCCCAGCAGTGCCGCTCATTACTAAGAACCGACGTTTGTTTTACTGCCTGTTGCTTAGGCCCGAGGAAATAAAAACATGGTGTTATTGTACATCAAACAGCAAGAACAAAAGTATTGGCATAAAAATTACCAGAGCAGAAATGGTTGTGCTTTAGAGATCACTCCGCTCCGGCTGTATATAGTTAAACACTTATCTGATGGTTGTCACAAATCAAATGTCATACTGTTCCCACGTATAAAGAACTGGACTAAGTCTTTCTGTCACACCTGTAGTCAAAACAAGACTCACCACAATGAAAGTGAATACCTGGTTTGCAAACGAAAGGTTATTTAAATAATGACTTTTATAAGCTGGTACAACCTGTATAGTTACATTTGTATTCAAAGCAAGGCTTTCATTTTACTGGTTAACCCTTGCAGGTTGCTGTTGCTGAAGATCTCATATGAATTAAACTGCCTCATAAAGAGCAGATCGAGTGTGATTTTGTTGTTACAGAACCAAATGTTTCATTTCCATTGAATGGGACTTCAAGTGTGGGTGCTAGACTGGCCTGCCTGCAGTCCAGAACTGTCTCCAGTTGAAAACATGAGGCACATTATTAAGCTCAAAATACGACAATGAAGGCCTTATACGATTGCACTGCTGAAGACTTGTGTAACAGAAGGATGGCAAAAAAAAAAAAATCCCATTTCAAAACTAGATCAGTTTGTGTCTTCAGTTTCCAAATGATTAGTAAGTGTTGTTAAAAGAAAAGGTGATGCAACACTTTGGTAAACATGCTCGTGTCCCAACTTTTTTGGAACTTTTTTGCAGGCATCACATTTGGAATGAGCAAATATTTGCAAAAAACAATGACGTTCAAAAGGTAAAACATCAAATACTGTGTTTTAGTGGCATTTATTAATTTAATACAGGGCAAACACAATTTACTAATCACTGCTTTCAGTTTTTCAGTAGCTGTCTCAACTTTTTTGGAATTGTAGTTCTGGATCAGCATCATTCCAACACGCTCCAAAGGTACTGGATGGTGCTCCATCACTCCAAAGAACTGCTCCACAGCCCAGTGTTTGGGGGCTTCATACCCCTCTAGCCAGCGCTTGGTATTGGGCATCTCAGTGCTTTTCTAAGGAGATTATATAAGCTGTGTGTGTGCAATTGAACTCAGAGGTCAGCCATGGGTGCACTTTAAAGTTAATTAGAAGTGGTGCCTGGATTCTTTTGGACATATAGTGTGCTCCTAGAGAAGATAGTCAGTTTAACTAGTCGCTGGCAAATTTGCCCTGAAGCATCACCAGCACACATCAACCAATAATACAAACTTACTCAATATTTAATGTGTGGACTAAACAATAACAGCACTTTCACAGAGACATGAATTGCATCTGGCCTTGTCTGTTCAGATCTGAAGAGGGGTTGTTTGTTCATGGAATTCATCCACGCAAGCTTTGCATTAATGCTTTTCAAAACCACTATTGACGTTATCATCACTGCAAATCTGACTGCTGTAGTGGAAAATCTCTCTACTGATGGGCTTTGACCAAAGAGTCCACTTGGAATACATGCAATAAAACTGGATAGTTTCAGTTTTAAAATCTGATGTTTTGAAGCCAGTGATTGTATCACATTTATGGGGTTTTGTTAAGCATGACGAGAAACATTGTGACACACAGTCTCAAGTGGCTTATTGCTTTTATAAAATGGTGTCAAAATACAATTCGATAAAATCATTGGCAAACCGTGACTAGAGCTAGGCCTTCAGTTTGGGCCACAAATGTCAAAATGTATGTTAGCACTAGGCTAAAGGCCATGTTCATTATCATTTTTGGCATTTCAAGATTAAATGTAAACATTTGAAGCGGTGTATCTAGGACTAGAATGCCTAGAGTGAAGTTTTTCCCGTAAAAGTGGTCCCATCCATCTTAAATCAAAGTGTGATTGGTTGATTCCGCTGTTGGTTTCTAATTTTGTTGACACATTAGTCCTTCAGTCCTGCAACTAAAGTCTAAACCAGTGAGAGAGCTCACTTTGCCATATCTGCCTAGATACCATGGTGAAAAAAATCCTGATTGGATCATTTATCATTTGTTGTTCAAAAATGTCACCCTGTTGTTTCGAACTAACACTTAATAATGAAATAAAAATAGAACTTCACAAGACTTCTGACGCTACATTTGCTATCCTCTGTAAGATGATTAAACTGTAAATTCGCTCAGGATAAGAACGTCTGCAAAATACTTAAAATTAGTTTGTATTTTAAATGTGCCAGACAATAAAAAAAACATTTTGATTTAATGGAAAGATCTTATCATGGATCTCATTATTTTGCTTGTTGACCATAGCATACTGTTAATAAACTA
>JAILXH010112473.1:9832-20327 GCA_023558415.1 Piaractus mesopotamicus
TTTCCTCCCCGAGTTCCTGTGGGAGTAAGGTCACTTTAGTAATATTCCACTCAAAATCTTCTACGCAGCCAGTCTAAAAACATACTTTTGTAGCAATAGATAAAAGAAAGAAGGCATGGTTTTATACTGAGCTATTGAGCCAACATTGAACACTGTCTGACTATTGAGCTAACACTGAATTATTGAGTTAGGTTGCTTATTCAGTAACTACTGCAGTGTGACTGGGGTGGAATATGTGAATATTTTGTCATCAATGTGATAAATTCGACACTAAAAGTTGTTAAAATAATGGTAGTGATGTTCAAACAAGGGGTAGGTAATATATTATTGCTCAACTGATCAATTACATCATTAAAACATTTTATTATCATCAGTATTGTCTATACTTCTGATACACTGAACAACTGCATGTATCATCATAAGGCAGATTTAGGCTTGTTGATACTTGGTATTAACATTTGTCTTGAGTGATCTGATCATAAGGGGGGCAATGGGTATCGAATGCGTCTTCTAATCAGGTTTCATGACTAGGGGAAGGGTACTGCACACATTCACTAATTCTGTCTCTTGCTGCATTTGTTGTCAGCTGTGAGCTCTTATTCATGTTGCAAACGTTTAGATTATATCGCTAACATAACGTGTAAACAAATGTGAGAGAAAGAATCTCCGTAGCTGCTTTCATTTCTCAGAGGTGATGACACAATTGATTAAGGTGGTCTGTTGTTGCTGTGGGGGACGCATTAGGACATTTTACCATTCAAATTACAAATGTTATTTGGTCATACATCTCTCTGACCACCTCCAAAGGTGGATCAGATTGTATCACAATGCGTTAAATAATGTGTTAAATAATGTGACTCAACAGTGAGACACTAAGCACTAATGGACATTTTATTGAAGTTAATGATAATAGCAAATAAAGACTTAATTAATACCTCATAACATATTCATTACTCATAAAAAAAATATTAGTAGCCATTAACCAAAATCTCACGTTAACATTTAGTAAAGGTTTACAATTTACGTAACCCCTTAAAATCCAATACTAAGGCTTATTATTCAGTAACTACAGAGACTTCAGTGCAAACTGGTTGAGCTATTCTTAGGTTATAGAAGCTTTGGGCCTGCTGGTGGGCCCTGGCCTTTTAAGGGTTTAAGGTAACAACTGATATACTTGATAAAGATGGCAGACTGTCAGACAGATGTATAATTCGGTGGTTGCCTAAACAAGACTTTATTTAAGACTTCATTTGACGTTATTATATTATATAACTTTGGGCCCACCGGTGGGCCCTGGCCATTTAAGGGCTCAATTTTTTTCTTTGTTGTGTCTGTAAATGCACATAAGCAAGCTCTCTCATTGGTTAGGACTTCAGGAGCTGGAGTGATGTCTTCACATGTCAGATTAACCACCTAGTTAGGAACTGACAGACACCAATTCTGTGAGAACAAGAATACGCAAGGCCGCCTGTAAGTTCTAGATACATCAATGACTGTGTCTTTTGCAAGCCTCAGATGTCCAAGTTTAACCTAGAACCTCCAAAAAATGTTCATGTGATTCTCCATTAGCTTAAAGACATAGGGGCGCTCGCAGAAATGATTGTAGATGTGTATTTTCCCAAGTTTTCTTGCCAGGACTGAAGGCCTAGCTCTAACAGTCATAGTTCACCTCTGTGTGATGTTATATTTTTGTCATATTGCCCACTCTTACTGTAAATGATTCAGTAACTGCTATGAAAACAGTAGGCTAGTTTTGTAGTTGTGAGAGCTGAAATGTAGGCCCACAAACAGGGCCTTAACATTTAAGGGTCAAATAAACATAGTTTGAAAATCAGAGCTGCAAATCCACCCCCATTGTCAAAACACATTCCAAAACTCTCCGCATTCAAACTCATGACATAACACAGCTGACACACTCTGATGCAATGGATCTTTTAACTGAGCTGATATCTTGCGCAATGTCTTGTGTTTGCCCCATTTTAAAAATCAGAGTCTGACATTTTTTCATTTTTAAAGGCCTGGCTGTGGTTCAGCTACAGCAAGCCTCCAACACAGCACAGAGGCCTATTGTCAAAAGGCATCATCCAGAAAGTGCAGGGAAGATTTGAAACACGGGCGAAACGGTACATCTAAGACAGATATGCTGTCCTCTGTTAGGGCAGGTAGTGTGTGAAAGGGGCTATAAAGTCTAAGTGAGTCAACTCATGCCTCTAGGCCTTCCTGCAAATGCTAGAATTCCGCTCGCTGTGGATCCCCTTGACATGCTGCCTTAGACTAATATTTCATAACTCGGGCCGCAGGGCGCATACCACTGAAATAAACGCTGATGGATTTTTCTAATAGAAAACTTTCTCCTATTGGGATTGCATGCAGCAATTTATTGTACCACTACAAAATGCAATTTATGAAATGCCAATTTGTTCTGGGACGGTGCTGCCAAGTCCTATTGGAAGCTATACTGATAATTGTGAACAAAACAATCCCAAACATTTCAGGGACAGATTTAGAAAATATGGCAGTTATATCAAGGGTAGGTCCAGTTAAACACGTCAGGAAATCACATTTCTTTGCTGCTGCCAAACATTGCAAGCACTAAATACATTTAAGGTAAACAACGATTAAAAGCAGTCCAACAAAAAAATCGAATTAACTAAATTTCCCCAAAATCCCAAATGTAGTTGATCAGCCAAGACATGTTTAGTGTCTTAGTTTTGCACTGGAACTCTCTGCTAGAAAAAAAAAAAAAAACAACATAGACCAGGATAACTGGTCACCAGCAAAATCAGCATATGTTGTGCTTCAGATGCTGGTATGCTAGTCAACTGCAATGGAAGCTGTTATGCTGATCACCAGCAAAACCAACGTAGGTTGTATTTTGAATGCTGGTACTCTGGTCTATGACTATGCTGGGTGACCAGCTAAACCAGCACCAGATCAGCATATAATTCATGCTGGTCTGAGCTGTTTTTTTTTTTTTTCAGCAGGGCTAAGAGGCTCATGTAGCTTACAAGTACAGGAAGGTTATATATTGACCAGAGTGAGGAATGGCTTTTTAGAAGATCGTTCCAATTTAAGTCCTTTTCTCCATACATAATGCCTCTGTATAACATTAGTGATGCTATGCTAATTGTACAACTAAAACAACTACATATATGGAGACCTGCTTTCAGTTTTTAAAGAATTCTGCTTGCATGCTTTCCCACACCTCTAAAGTTCAGTCTTAGAAGTTGATTTTACGCTTCTCACGAAGTGATCCCAAACATGTTGAGGTCTGGGCTTCTTTTTTGTCTGTTTCCTTTCTCTCAGTAACAGTTTCTTAACAGCTACACATTCTTTCAGACTCATAGTGTTGAGTTGTCTTCTCACAGTGGATTTTTTAGATCTGAATCAAGAGTGGAGCTTGATTTTCAATGCTCTCTCTCAAAGATGAAAGTAAGTTCTGTTTTTCTGATGGTGACTTTATCTTGCACGGTTGTTAGGAGTCCCACTTTCTCTGCATCTTTTAATCAACTTCAACTTTGGAAAATGCCTGTTTTTTCACTTGCTTACTTTGACTTTAATCTTCCTTATACAAGTGAATCATCTGATGTCTGATATCCTCTATAGCTCCTGAAAAATGAGTAACTTGTATTTAAAGGCTATTTTGACTGGAAATGAAACAAATGAAAGGGTGATTTCAGACTTTTGCAGAGTTCTGTATCATAGCGGACATAGAGCAGGTCTTCTTGGAGACAGAGCAAGGAGCAGGAAAGATACATGGAGCAGAGCTGGAGCAGAGTGGTTACAGAATGCTTGGAGAGCCGATTGGAAATTTCTGCCGCTACACTCACATACACACATCTGACACCAAAACAATTAGCATTGTGTAAACTACATACATAAATCAACACACACTGACCCCACTGACACTGACTGAGTTTTCTCAAATAGACTTGCCTGTGTGGTTTCTGACACAAACACGTCTATTTGTGAAAACGATTGTAGCCATCATGAAGCCTGAAATTTGTCCATACTGTTTGACATAGTACAGACTTACTTCAGATGGTTACTTCATTATGCAGTATGTTTTGCCTGATTGTATTGTAGAATGTCTGTTTACTCCTTATGTGTTCATTCACCATAACATATAATTATTGATTATAATAATGGAAATGAAGAGTTTCGTTTTTTCCTCTTTTTGTACCATGACATTCAGAAGTAAAGTACACATAAAGTGAAACATTTATTGTCTGCTCCCCTCAGCTTGCTGGCAATTAGGCAAGTTGCCACCGCTTGCAGTAAATGGCTTAACGGATCCGGATGGGCAGAAGAGTGGGCACCCAACAGCAGGTTGGGTAGCGTGCCAGCCCCAAATGTTCATGTGCCAGCGATGCAGACAAAAACAGAGGAATGGGCACAAGACTGGGCACAGCGCCAGCCAGACTGAAGGGGCTTTGTAGTATATGTGTGTGTGTGGGAGGGCAGGCACACGTCTTGTAAAGGAGGTGTTCTTTGTGGACACACTGGGCAAAAATTGGACACAAGGCCAGGGCTGTGCTCTCTCCTCCCCCTCAGCACTCTGCAGAACTCCTCCGAGAAATGACCAGCTCCCTTTGGCAGTGTGGCAGCTGCTGATGGCCGTTGGATTAACTTTGTTTGGACCCGTATTCAAGGGGCAGCTGTAAAATGGCCGTTAGAGCTTTCTTTTATCAAGTCAAAATGAGAGCCTGAGCTACACCTACCTCAACATCAATATGACTACGCATCAGTGGGGAACTTTCAAGGTTTTTATTTAGTAGCATTATCACAAATTTAAAAGTATTGCTGTGACACACTTATTTCATTGTTCAGTTTTAGGTGGAAATAAAGGGTTAAAATTTTAAAAAGCCCAGTGGAAAATTGTCCGGTCAAGTAATAGTATTTAGGTAGATACAGCCAGGTGAGCTCTCCTATTAGTTAGGCCTTCAGCAGTTGTAGTCTAACCAGGTTTCAGTCTCAGGTTTCTGTCAGGTCTCTTTTCTAAAATAATCACTGTAAAACTGCAACCAGGTAAATATATCGCTGCTGTTGGAAGAAATCCTTGTATCTCCATTTTTGTTGCATTTCAGTTTTTGACAAAATTTTAAAAAACCTGTGGCCCTTTACATTGTGTGTAAATTTCATGAAGAATGGACCAAAGAAATGACTCAAAAGTACTTGGAAAAATGTCTGGTTCCACTGACTTACATTAAAAGTAAGGTAATTTTTTCCTTCTCCTGTAAAGATGCAAGGTTTTCTTCTGACAACAGCGATATGTTAATGTCTGTTACAAACTTAAAATAAAACATATGGAATGTCTTTTACAGGCTTTGAATATCCATATTTAACTTAGAACGGCTGGTTCATGTGCACCAGCACTAGTTTAGCGCTAACGTACTATTATGCACATTAAAACATCATATAAAGTATAAACTTTGGTCATAAGTTCACAAGTTTCTACGTTTCTCTTTGAGAATTGGAAAGAAATGCTGGTAGAAAGAAGAAGTTGAGAGAGTAGAAGCGATCTTTGACCTCCATGTCTACGATTGGTCAAGGGAATTTTCTGGAACCAGTCATTTAGATTGTCACTCCACTGTATCATAATTCATTTGCATAAAGTTGTTAAAACTCAAGTTGTTGCTCGTCGTCCTCTCACCACCACTAAATTGCAGCAAAAGAGTCGCCTACTTCCATAGGAAATGACTGGTTGGCCTGTTGCCCAATGTGGTGCTAATGTGAACACAGGGTGGTTAAAGGACTACACAATTCATTAGTTTAGCGTTGTAAATGTTCAGCTTGTAAGTCAGTTGACCCCTTGTTTCGTCTTTTGGAGTGTACAGGGCACAGTATGGATTTTTGTCCATTTTTTTTCTTGTGAAATGCACCTCACAGCTAACTCAGACTGGGAGCGTTAGCATCTGCCAGTACAAAGCCAGTCACTAATTAGAACCTTTCAGTTGTTCACAGTGGTTTTACTGCACAAGCAGCGGCCGCACACAGCTACTCTTTCATCTGCGCCTCACCTTTGATACCCAGCTTAGCGGGGAGGAAATAAAGAAGAGGGGGAAAAGAACACTCAGCACTCTGTTCTGCTGCCAAAGAATGCACACCAAAACAGGAAGTGCAATCAGTCCCCTCCAAGCACACTTCCTGGTTCAAAGGTAGTAAGGAGAGTTAAGTCTCCTTAGTAAAGGATGTTGTTTTTAAGAGCAGGTCCTTTAGGGTCTTCCCCATTTTGAAGGCCTCAGCTGGTGTGCCAGTATTATTACACTTCCCTACTTACTGAGAGAGCCGTTATCTCTACTTTCATTTCAATTATGTGCAAGTTTCTACCTGCTTGTGCTTCATTGAGAGCTAAGAGGAAGTTGGAGCAGATACGCATACTTTCACCTTGACATAGCAAGAGGCCAGTGTAGGCCTGAAACTAATACTCGGGTTGTTCCTCTCTGGGCAAGAACGTAGCACTATAATTTGTAGTTAAGAATAACAGTAATGCTCATCACTTGATATCTGTCATTAGGTTTTGCTCGGATGGTAATAACCCTTCATGATGGTCACGTGGCTTGCAATCAGAGACGCTGTTTATCAAAGGTCATTATAGGTCTAAATATGTTTACTTAAGAGAAACTAGGCCATCAAATTACCATCAGGAAGTGCACTCAGTCAGATGATATTCTCTGAATTAGGTCATGGTCTACTGTCAGTAAAAAATAAGGCACATTATGATTTAGGTAATGTTGTAAGCATCAGTATAGCTGCAAACTGGCAATTAAGGGGTCCAAGCATTTAAAAGAAAAGAAAGTTTGTAAAGTCTGGTTTGTGCTTTGCAGCTCTTATTGGCAGACATAGTAATGAACTTTTATTACAAAATTAATTTCAGTCAAATGCCTTGACATGGAGTTGTTTGGTAATTGCTCTGCTGTATCAGCCCCACTCGTCCAACTTGTGACTAATTTTGCATGATTTCCCAGAGCGCCATGACAAATTATCATGCGAAGTTTGGTGTCAGTTGGGTCAGTTATAGCAGTCACTGGACTGTCAAACAATTCAAATCATTCATTTTGATTAATCACATTAGTTTGGGTAGTTCATCGTGATTAACCATATTTGTCTAATTTGCCAATTTTGACCCTAAAGAAGGATTTTTCAAAAGCAGTGCATTGTGTTTTAGCTACACACTGATGAGCTAAAACATTGTGACACCCTGCCTAAAATGCTGTTGGTCCTCTGCATGCCACCAAAACAGTTACAACCTGCCAAGACATGGACTTGACAAGACCTCCGAATGTGCCTTTTGGTACCTGGCTTGAAGACATCTGCAGTAGATCCTTTAGGTCTTGTAAGTTGCAAGGCAGAGCTACTGCAGATCGAACTTGTTCCAGCACATCCCACTGATGCTCGATTGGATAGAGATCTGGGGAATTTGGAGCCCAGGGTAACACTTTGAACTCGTTGTCATGTTCCTCAAACCATTCCCAAAAATGTGTGCATTATCCTGCTGAAAGAGGCCACTGCCATCTGAGAATACCATTGCAATTAAGAGGTGTACAACAATATTTAGGTAGGTAGCATGTGTCAAATCCACATGACATCCACATGAATGCCTGGAACCAGGGTTTCCCAGCAGAACATTGCCCAGAGCATCACACTCCCTGGCTTGTCTTCTTCCTGCAGTGCATCCTGGTGTCATCACTTCCTCAGGTAAACAGCATACGAACCTGGCCGTTCATGTAATTTAAAAGAAAATGACTCAATGGACCAGGCAACCTTCTTCCATCACTGCAAGGTCCAGTTCCGATGCTCTTGTGCCCATTGTAGGTGCTTTTGATGGTGGACAGGGGTTAGCACAGGCACTCTGACTGGTCAGAGCTCGATATGCAGCAGGGTGCTATGCACTGTGTGTTGTGACACTTTCTTCTCCAAACTATAATTAAAAATTTCTGCAACTTGTGCCACATTAGACCTTCTGTTGATTCGGACCAGACTAGAAAGTCTTCATTTCCCTCGCACATCATCAAGCTTTTGACATTCAGTACCTCCTCGGTTCCTCCTCGGACCACTGTCAGTAGGTACTTCCCACTGTTCACCAGGAGCAGCCCTCAAGCCTACCATTTTGGAGATGCTTCAACCCAGTTGTCTGGCCATAACAATTTGGACCTTGTCAAAGTCTCTCAGGTCTTCCTGCCTGCCCATTTCTCCTGCATCCAACATGTAGAGTACGAGAATCCACTATTTATTGCCGTTTGCTGTAAAGCAGACTTTGACATGTGCTATTGTTATGAGATAATCAACATTATTCGTTTCATCTGTGAGTGGTCATAGTGGTTTTGGCACATGAGAGGACTACAGTCATGGAGTTAATCATAGCAACATACCATGCATGAGAAGCTGGGCTTCAGGCTGGAACTATGGATGATTTAATAGGCCAAACTAGGAAAACTGATAAAATGCAATGTGTTATTCATTTGTTATTAATATATTAACTAACAGAAATAAGCACGATGCATGGTAAAAACACATGACAGTCATAAATGTTGGCAGATAATTGTCAGTTTAGAATTCAAAAACACCTTGATAAATTTTCATTAGGATGACTGCAATCAAGTTTTGCTTTGTCGGTTTCAGTTTTGTCAGATGAATGGCCTCAATTTTACATTTTGAGTCAATTTAAAATAACCCCAAGCAGAGGAGAATCAAGATTGCAGACAATGTGACCAGGAAGAGAATCAAGTCTCCTGTGTCTGGTGTAAATATGAGTATTCTCAAAGTGTTGATTTGCTACATGAACCCCAATTAAATTCTGGCATTTAGAATTTTTTAAGAATGCACTTCTCCACAAGGGCTCTAGACTGATCTCTTTTAAGGTTCTCTCATCACTACTGCAATTTCATTGGCGGCCAAATGGTTTGATGCTTTAACTTTCTGTTTGTTGTTCTTTTACCAGGATGTTACAAACAAAGTTTCATTCAAATTGCTGTTTGTTCTGAAGTTATTGACATTTACAGTTACTTTTAGATATAACCCCTCATGATGCCGGATTTTGCATGTGGCTTCAGCCACGTGTCCCAAATCAGCAAATCTGCCGAGATAACACATCACATCCTGTAGAATCGCACAGTGCAGGAAGATTTATTTTATCTGCTGCATTTTTTAAATTTCAAAACTCTTTTAACAACTTATTATTAAGGTAAATCAGATAGTGAGTAGAAGAGTGAACAAATCAGTAAGTGAGTCAGCAAGTGAGTCAGGAAGCAAGTGAGTCAGTGAGTGAGTGAGTAAGAGAATAAACAACTCAGTAAGTGAGTCAGTAAGCAAGTCAGTCAGTGAATGAGTGAGCACGATAGTGAACAAGTCGGTAAGTGAGTTAGTAAGCGAGTCAATAAGCAAGTGAATCAGTGAGTAAGTGAGTAAGAGAGTGAACAAGTCAGTAAGTGAGTCAGTAAGCGAGTCAGCAAGCAAGTGAATCAGTGAGTAAGCAAGTCAGTGAGTGAGTGATTGAGTGATTTAATGAGTCAATAAGTAAGTTAGCTAGTGAGTGAGTCATGGGGTGAATCAGTTACAAGCCAGTTCTAATCTAAGTCTAATGTGGTGGCAAAACTACACAGATTTTGTATGACATCATTTTCATGTGTCTAGGGCCACCCCAGTCAAAGTGATAAGGATTTTACAAAGTTAAACTGCTGGCCGACGATGCCCAAGGAAGGTGACTAAGGAAATTATTATTTTTTTATTTTTTTATTTTGGCTACCTTGATCAATTACAATTGCAAAGGAAAAGCACTGTCAATAACAGAATAATCTTCATAGAGGCAGAAACTCAGGTCTCACTTGTGGAGCTTTCCATAGTCAACACGGGACAAATAAAATGGGTCACACCTGAGATAATGTGTCTGGCCTTAAGTACACTCAGTGCTGGCAATCTGATAACGTTACCTATTAATCGTGTGGGCTTCAACGTGTGCCTGACCTACAGACTGTTTGATTCATCTCGGATTTGTTATTGACACAAATTGCCTTTGCATTGCTATTGTAACCCGACTACATCACCATGTTTAGTCTGACTGTACGCTGTCAAATGAGCTCATCTGGATTATTCTTTTATACAGTAAACAGACATAAGGTTCAGAGTTTATTTCCTTCTCTGCCTGTAGTGAATCATTAAATGTGACTCATCGTAATGAGTCACAGATCTTTTTTGCAAGAAACTAGTTTAATGTAGCCTTAAAATGTACAAATACTCAGACAAAACGCTACAAATCTCCCACTGCATTGCCATCTCACATGCAACAACTGCTACTATTAGAACGCTTCAGTTACTAAACATGTCAAAAAGACATCTACTGTAATTACTATAGTATTTCACATGAAGTACTAAAAGAATAGGGCACTAAAGCGTTGCACAAAAGATTCAGTGGGGCCTATATAGGTCTCAAAGAGCACAGCATGATACCATCCATGCTTTTTGTCTATCAAGGCCTCTTTGTATTGTAATAGAGTTC
>JAILXH010112514.1:1968-20828 GCA_023558415.1 Piaractus mesopotamicus
TTAAGCATTCATGTCCCAAAATGTCTCTGCTTACATGCAAATCCACAAATTCACAAACAAATCTGAATTTGAACTTTTTATTGAAATAGAACTTGCTCTTAATTATATAAAAAAAAAGAATTATATACAATTATTAGACTGCAACATACAGTGTATAATGAATAATTAATGAAATTAGATTAGCAAAAGTAAAACAAATCACATGATGCCAAAAATGGAACGGAAACGGAGGTGTCTGCAGCTGTAAAATCAGTTCAACTCACAGATGGGTACACACGGGTTGCATGGCGCATGTTCAACATGCATGTGCGTGCGTGAATAAAGCCTCCAGAGTGCATATTCAATTACCTTCATATATTTGCCACTGCTTCTGTGGCTCAATTAGACAGATTATGATGTCCAGTATGGATGTGAATTATGTTTCCCACATATACATGTATACAGACACATCTACTGTGCATTTAAGGTTTTGGCAAGCCTTGAACGGCTCTGTACTTTGCCCCTGTAAACAGTGTCAAACTGACCCATTGCCCTACACATGAGCGCACACATGAGCAGATTGTAATCAAAACAATAACATAGTAAAAGAACAAACAAATGAACAACAAAAAATAGCTTGGTATTAACATATGTACAGCTTGCATAATAAAAAAACATCCCTTCCCGCATGATTGTCTCCAACTCCACTAATGAGGTCCAGATGAAAGATTGTTTATTTTTGGTTTACTCTTTGAAAAACTACCATACGGCACAAAAAGAAATATCTCTGTCTCTGTTTTTTCCCTCTAAGACGGCCCACTGTTCACAAATGGACGCGACATTATTCACAGCATGGCGCTAAACCCGGAGCTTCATAACTCAAACATGTGCCGTGACGGCTCACTGACATCGTCGGCTGATTATGAGCCCCTATAAAACAGACCCACATATGTACGTTAGGCAAGGCACTCTCCGCGGGCATGTACGAGTGTCTGTGAAGCGAGTGTGCGAAGGCCAGGAAGCTGGCAAAGAGAGGAGCTGGAATTACCTGCCATTAATCTGTGCAAACAATTTACTCTAGCCCCGACAAAATGAAGACCAAGTAATTAAAGTCGTTTTTCAAAGACAGAGTGCAAAGCGGTCTGTGTTAAGTGTGCTTTTTCTTAACCTGTTCACCCGAGCTAAGACCTTTTCACCATTTTTAACTTTACACAAAATGAAGACCCTTCACTCAGCAGGTTTATCGGTTCGAAGAGTAGAGAGTGTTGCAAAAACTGAACAAAAACAAAATGCCTCTTTAAATTAAACCAAATATGACATAAAACACAGCCAGTGTTGAATCCTTAATTTAAACAAAAAGATAAAATGATATGGACAAATAAAACAAATCAAGTGTGATTCTGCATCAAAGTGAAAGTGAACATACTACTGGATTTAATTAAAACAAAAACAAACAAAAAAGATCCTTCACATAAACGTGTTCCGAATGCATGACATGCCTAGTTGTGTTTTCTTTCTTTTTTTTTTTTTCTTTTCAGTGCAGCTTTGGTTTTTTTTAACTTTCAGTCCAAGCCCCTTAATACATGCCCTTCGTCCACATCATGTTGGTGTGGTGGTACGCTGTGCTGTGGTACCCTGCCATGCTTTGGAAGTTGTCTCCTACCTGTTTGGTGCTATATTTCGGAGGGTTGGTCTTGTAGCTGTAATCCGAATACTGGTCCGAACCGGTTGAGTTGTTGTCCCCAGTTCCTACAAAGGTGTTGGTGGCTGGCAGGTCCTGCACTGCCTGGTGCTTCTTGGATGCAGAGGGGGACTGGGGCTGCAGCTGAATGGAGGGCAACGGGGAGTTTGAGCGGTAGTGGCGACCCAAGTCAGGGCTTCCTGGAGGATAATTCAAGGGCAGGTGAATCCTGGGACTGTCAGTAACGCTATCATTTATAAGATTAAACTTCAAGCCCTTCTGAAGGCTAGCCTCCTCGTCCTCCTCTAAAGGTTTGGCTGGCTTTGGCGCCTTGCCCTTCTTACCCTTCTTGCCTTTGTTGCTCTTGGGACCCGCCTTGGGAGCATAAAGATCTTTTGTCTCCTTCTTGCCAGCCTGATACCCACTCTTGGTCTCCTTCTGCAGACGGTGCCTTATGACCACCACCACAACAATGACTAGGATAACCCCCGCAATTCCTGCAAGGCTTCCGTACAGGATGTTGCTGCGCTGGACACGCTCATAAGATGGATCCCCAGCAATGTCCATGTCCAGCGGAGTATAGAGGCTGTGGCCAACCAGAGACTCCACCAATGTGACATTGCTGATGGTGTCATTGACGAAGATGTGGACCAGTGCGGTCGTGTGCCTGGAAGGTTTGCCCTTATCGCTGACTTTTACCACCAGGCGGTGAAGGCCGTTATGTTTCCGTGTGAATTCTTTGGCCAGAGTGATCTCACCATCCGTGGGAGAGATGCGGAACAGGCCGTGAGGATTTCCCCCTGTGATGCTAAAGACAAGTTCGGCGTTCATTCCAGTATCGATATCCTCTGCTTCGACCTTTTCCACTCTAGTGTCAGGGCTTGTTAGGGGCTGCAGGAACTTGTAAGATGAATTGGAGGGCTTGGTAACATATGGGGCATTGTCATTCTCATCCAGGACATTGATGGTGATACCCACGTAAGAGGAACGAGGAGGGTCACCTCCGTCAACAGCCTTCAACCGGAAAGTGTAGGTGCTTTCCTTTTCCCTGTCGAAGGAGATGCTAGAGAGGATGGTTCCTGTACCATTCTGAATCACAAACTTGCCATTGTCCGGTTCCACAGACAGATGCACACGAGCATTCTCACCCTTGTCTGCATCTAAGACTGTGACCATTCCAACAGGACTAAGAGGAGGCATGTTTTCCAGAACCGAGAAGCTGTAGCCACCCAACATGAACTTGGGGTCATTGTCATTGCGATCGAGAACCCTGACCACGACCGTGGCTGTCCCCCTCAAGCTGGGTACCCCTTTGTCCGCCGCTTCTACATGAAACTCGTAGCGCTCCTTGTACTCACGGTCCAGCTGATTCATCACTCTGACCTCTCCAGTGTTCTGGTTAATCTCGAAAAGCCCCTTAGTGGCCGAGTCTGTGATGATACTGTAGATCAGCTCTGCATTGGTGCCACTATCAGCATCTGTAGCCACTACGTCCAGAACTTTATCACCTGGCTGGTTTTCCTCTGCAAAATCTACTTCATAGAGAGAAGGGGAGAAGACTGGAGCATTGTCATTCATATCTGTTACCTGTACCTTCAGTGAGTTGGTGCTGGAGAGAGCAGGGTTGCCAGAATCCACAGCCACAATCTCAATCCTATATTCCTTGATCCGCTCATAGTCCAGGGGCGTAGTAGTCTGGAGGAAGTACTTTCTCTTGCTGCTAGTGTCTGAAGCTGAACGTAGCTGGAAGGGCACATCTCCCGCCACCACACAAGTTACCACAGCATTCTCACCTTCATCACGGTCTGAAACCTCCACCAGAGCCACAGGGGTACCCACAGGCATGTCCTCGGAAACATTGGCAATCCCATCCTCGTGAGCTACCAGGCCAAAGCCGCGGATCCTGATAGAAGGTGCATTGTCATTCTTGTCCTTCACAGTGATCGTCACTGTGGCTTTGGAGCTCTTGGCCTGTGGGCCATTGTCTCTGGCCAGGACAGAGAACTTGAGGAGTGAAACCTCCTCGCGGTCCACTGAACCTTTCACCTGAATTATGCCCGTATTGTGGTCGATGTGAAGGAGACGTTGCACAATGGGCGGTGGCTGGTGCAAGCTGTAGGTCACTTGTCCATTAGCTCCCAGGTCATCATCGTTGGCCTTTACCTAGTGCAATGAAAGATCACAACAATCAGCACACTGATGTAAGCTTAAACATATAGCTGAACTGATAAATGTTGGGATAAGCAACAATAAAAGGTACACTAACCACTGAAAGTTTGGGAACACCTTGACTTTTTTGGAAATTTTTTAAATAACGTTTGATTCAATCAAGTAAGAAACATACTTGTGGAAGTTTTGTTAAGATTACACGTTTAATTTAGGTACGCTGTATCAGCTTCATATTGACCAAAGTGTCTTTTTTTGATAATTTCCTTTCCAAACCAAGTGTCTCCACACTTTACCACTACATACCACTACATATTAAGATTTAACCACACTTTGACTGGTGGCACATGAATCCAAGTCAATGTCTGTGTTTCAGCTGATCTATTTGTTACCCATATTTATGCCTAAAAAGGTATCAGTATCTACACTGCAATAGGCATAACCCCTATTACATACAACAATTGACCTATGCGGTGGATTTGAAAGGATGGAGTGTGGCCTATCACATTCTATTTATAAAACAGCTTTCAAAATGACTGTGCCTTTCATTTCCCATACTTACTGAAGGCACCTGACTGCCAAATAACAGTGGTGTCACTCATATCAATGACGTACGAGTAAATGAGGCAGAAAGCTCAGTTCTTCACATTATTAAAAAGCACTTGCTCAGTAAAGGCCATTACAACAGGACAAGGATAGGGGCAGTGAACAAGTCTGGCCTACAGTTTGTAATCTCTGCCAAAATTATACCTTACACTCTCAGTAAAGGACATCACAGCTTATCCCAAAAGTGCATTAGGCTAATTAATAAATCAGCAGAGCTTTCCACAAAACTGATGTCAAGTACCTTTTAGTCGCACCGCTTTGGCTCCTAAATAGTTTGTGTTCCTTTGCACCATTAGCATCGCTAAGCAAATGAGCGTGGCCCAAAAGAGAATAAAGAAGACAGCCAGCCCTCCCTAATGAGCCTACTTAGTTTTAAGAAGCTGTTCTTTTATAAAATAACACAAATGGCTTTTGAATTTGTAAAAAGTCAGTGACAACTGTTTGCAGGGATCACCGCTCAGTTGGATATTCAATCAAATGTGAGTTCGCTGTATTTAATTGAAGGTCATTCATTCTTTGAGAGGGTTTCCATTCTCCAGCATGATCTATTCAACAAGTTCATAATCGTTAAAGTACGTGGAGCTGACACCATGATACATATGTTGTAATGGTCATTTATGTCAACACAGTTAGTGCTGTTACTGCTGAATCTCTCTCTCACTCTCTCTAGCTGTGGATGTAAAACCAGTGTGTGGCTTCAGTCCATGCATTAGAGAGCACAGCCTTAATCTGAGGCAGTCATAAGATTATTCATGAGGCTTAAGTTATTATTGCTCTATATGAGTCACTCTGTTTCATCCCAGCCAAACAAGCTGGGAATTCATTTCATCTAATGTGTGTTTGAAGAGCATTTCTCTCAGCAAACTGAAATACTCCATCAACATGTCTAGCGCACTGAAATTATAAAATTAAGCATTTTAATACCAACACTGCTTATACGCTACAGCTCCAAAGAGCGATTATAAGGTTTTGGGGGGTGGGGGGGTGGGGGTGGGGAGGGGGGAAGTAGAAAATCTCTTGACATGCTCTTTGAAAACAACTTGGTTGCATGGATTAATTGTTGACTGAGAGATTAACGGTCTTTAAAACAATTTTATGCGTGGACACTTGCCTCGCATTGCTCTTGGAAAGCATCCAGCTCTTGCGGCTGGGCCTAATCTTAGCAACGGCCGCATTTCCACAGCAATTGAACATGCAATGCTCCCCGCCGGTCAATACCTCACTTCTGTTTGGTAAAGTGAGTGTTTAAAGGAATCGTGAGGAGTGGATCGATTGCCAGGGTAAATATGATTGGCCTTGCCTGTTTCTGTAGGCGAAAGCTGTGCACAGACTGAGACTGAAATCCAGGAGGGAAGCACACATCAGCTGTCAAACTTCTGTGACACTCATTCTCACAGAGCCACACTCTAACACACACCTGCTGACAGATTTAACATGCACTTCCTGACAAAGAGGAATCACAGTGAGCGCACCTGAGCCGTCACTTGCCAGGTAAGAAAAAAGTGTAGATGACGTCACTGCACGGTAAAAACGCTTTTATCAATGAGATCAGAATAATGCCAGAGGTTTGTACTGTTCTCCTTCACCATAAGACAGGTGAATTATTTTTTTCAGGATAGGTTGCCACACTGCAAAGCATCTCTCTAAATGTATCAATTCCAGGGGCGTAATCTTATGGGGGTGCAGGGGGATGATGCAATGTTTAAAAGAAGCAATTTCAACCCTGCCTAAGGTTAAAATACAAATAATGAAAGAAAGCAGAAAGTGCATCAGTTGTAACATGTCAGGGGTCCTACAAAAACAACAAAAGTTCCAGTGGGTGCAATAACATCTTTCGAGGGCGGCGATTAGTAACGTTTGAGCTCAAGCTGTTTGTGTCTTCAGTTGGAAATGCTCCTCTATCTTTGCTAACACATACATTTGAAGCTAACATCACTGAGAAAAGATCAGAAACACAATTTAGCAAATTAGACTTTACTGATTAAAGTCACCAAGCACTATTTCAGTATACCAGAATGGAAAAAAGTATGCCGAGATGCTGATTGCTGTTTTATTATAATGATTTAAAGAGTTTGCTAAAGCCAGGTAGCTGATGCTAACATCATTACCATGTATGGTAGGTCCCGTTTCAATCAAAAACACCTTTGTGGCATCATGAGAAAGCCTCTGTAGAGCTGAACCAAGAAACAGGTGAACATACCTGCAGAACGGACTGACCCACAGGCGTGTTCTCGGCCAGTTCTCCCTCGTAGTGTGAGCGTTCGAATTTGGGCACGTTGTCATTGGTGTCAGTGATGGTGATCCTGAGGAGGGCGCTGCTGTAGCGCGGTGGTGTTCCGCCGTCTATCACCTTGATGCTGAGGTCATAGGTGTCCCGCTGTTCACGGTCCAGGTTTCCCAGCACAATTAGCTGTGGCACCTTTTCGTCCGAATTATCCGCCACCTGCAGGCTGAACAGGTTCGCCGCATCTGAGCCTGCGCTCAGCTTGTAATCCGCAATCCCGTTGCTTCCTGCGTCTTTGTCCGTGGCCACGGGGATGGAATAGTGTGCCCCGACGTAGGTATTCTCCGGAATGGCCAGTTCCAGGATGGGCGAGGGGAACTGCGGCGTGTTATCATTCTCGTCTTGGATTTCAATGCGGCCTTCGATAAGCCGCGGCCCAGAGCCTTTCATCAGATCCGTGATGGATACTTCGAACTCCAGGTAGCAGGGATCCCCCTCAAACAAGTTCCGGCAATCCTTCAGCGTCTCCCTGTCTATTGGAACTTCTGTGGTGTATATTTCCCCCGTCTTGCCGTCCACCCGCAAGTACGGGGCGCCCACCTCGAGCTTGTAAAGGTGGCCAGTGTCAGGCAAGCCCTGATCAGAGGCAAGACTTCCAACCAAAGTGTTGGGCGGCTGCTCCTCGCGTAGATGGTAGGTGATGGAAGCGAAGGAGGCGCCGCAAAAGCAGAGGAGCGCAATCCACCCCAAAACCACTGACCCCATCGCATCCACACCCCGGCACATTCTTAGGCAGCTTCTGTGGAAACAAACAACACAAACAGTCGGAATTAGACAACGCCTCCTTTTTCCTCAGATACAGTTCTCTACAGCCCTGACCCTGCCAGGGAAGCTTTTAAGGAGGGGCAGCCACAGGATTTCACAATGTTAATTCCCCAGGATTTCTGATTGATCTTTCCTTCTTGTACTGTAAACCTCTCCACTTGTGAGGCCCCGAATGTGTCACAAACAATTACTTGTGCTCGACCTTCATTTCACAAAGTTCACGCCATGTCCAATCCATAAAGCTAGCGCCAGCCTGTAATAGCTTCAGGTACCTGTGCCGGGTGGCAATGAAAAAGACAGAGAGAGAAAGAGAGAAAGAGGAGGAGATGTACACAGAGGGTTCAGCTCAGAGCTCCATTAGCTTGTCCACTAGCCTGAATATTTTTACTAATTTCCCTCCGCTTGATGTGTCCCTTGAAAGAAAGCGTCATATTTGTTGCCAACATCAAATGTAGTTTCCTATAGCTGTGATCTAAGCCACATCAGACTAATGAACGGCTTTTCTACCATCACACATACTGCACACAGGAAATGCTTTGATTTCCTACCTGTTCTGCGCATTATATTAATTACTGCTTGCTATTTTAGCTAACGCTTTGATCCCAATTCCCAAGTCTGGTCATTTTCTTCCTTTTTTTTTCCCACTGGCTGTAATTTATTTTGGAGTGAACTTATTCCCAGAGCCAGAGACTGGAAGGAAGTCACTGAGGTTAATCTACCACTTTCTCACGATGTTTTTTTTTTTTTTTCCATTTTTCCCCAAACCAGCTCATTCAGCTCAACCCTGTCATCCTGTTACTCTACAGTCTTCCAAAAAATGCAAGAAGGAAAACAGAAACAAAACAGCAACGACGGGATGAAAGCTATGGGGAGGTAATAAGGGAAAGAAAGAGAGAGAGATTGATTTGTGGAGCAAATGGCAGCAAATGGCACTTTACGACAGGTCACTTTGATGTCACAGTGTTAATTGTTAGTGGAAGGGTGGGTGCTCTAATTTTGGGGGTGGGGGACACCCCCTGGAGTGAGTGAATGAGTGAATGTGTGAGCGAGTCAAAGGTGATTTGCATCTAAAAAGTTGAACTTAAGGGCAGTATATGCAGGAAGCGAACACAAAAAAAACACGTTTGTTTTGATACCTTTTTTTAAACATGAGATCATACATATGTCCCACATGCATAATACATGTAAGTATTTATATGTGATAATACTGTGTTTCCTATGTATCACATATACACTTCAGTACGTATATGGACTAAATCTCATGTATTGTACATATATGCTGTAATAACAATAATATGTACTATACATATCAGTATCTATATGTAAAAAGTCTCATATGTATCATCTGTACTACATATATATGTATCTATATTTAATAATAAGTCCCATACTTATTATACATATTGCTGTTGTCAGAACTAAACCTCCTACCTTCAAAATGAGAACTTTACAGGACAGGAAGGAAAAAAAACTTTCTTTATTTTTAATGTAAGTCAATGAAACCAGACTTTTTTCCATGTCATTTAGGCTCATTTCTTTTGGTCCATTCATCATGAAATTTACACACAATGTAAAGGGCAACATGCATTTTCCAATTATGTCAAAAACTGAAAAACAACGAAAATGGAGATACGAGGTTTTGTCCTGACAACATATGTAAGTATCTATATATAATAAGACACCCCATATGCATTATATTTATGCACATATCTATATGTAATAAGAAATGTCCTAATTCTAACCCTAATCTTAACCTAAGGAACCAAAATAGAATTGTTTTTGATCTTCCAGCTTTAAAAACCGAAACAATTTAAAAAGTTAGGATTGTTCTGCTGGCATGCTAGCCTTGTTTTTCTCTGCTTTTTGGCCTGTACCTGTTCACAATGGTGTACTATCCATGAATACTAGAGTTTTCTGATGGCCAATAATAGTAATAACACATTCTTTGGAGGTTGAGTGTTCAGAAAGCGCACCGATGAGTGCAGTAATTGGTGTAAAGGAAAATAAAGGGAAAAGGCACTGATCGCTGCTGGAGAACAGTGTTCCAGAACAATCCGCTAATGAGTCTGAAACACACTGCACTGCGAGATTCAGATCACATGCAGGACCAAAACACGGCCCGCTCCAGCCTAATGCCCCGGCCTAATCCAGCCTGCGTCCACACTGCCGGCTCTGGCAGCGTCTCCTCGGCCTAATTAAGCAGCGAGAGGTGGTCAGGAGGCCGCGGAGGTGGAAAATGCCTCACCTCTACAGCGGCCAGCTCACAGTGGCATTTCACAGCACTGTGGCCCAGAGCTCTGAATAAAGCTCGGCCTGTGATTTACAACAGCCTTCTTAATCCTGCAGGAATCTACGTCGGCTTTTGGACAGCACAGACAGAGACCTGTCGTATTCTTTTCTTTGTAAGATTGATGTCATTAACCTTTAAATGCTTACAGAAAAAAACAGCTTGCTATATATATATCTATATATATTTATTTTTTGGTCCATGCAGTCCATATCTGGAAAGAAAAGGCCAAAAAGTCACCCATTTTGATTTCACTGTTTTTGTAATGTCACAAAAACCATTGTATTTTCATATGTCTACCTATTCAGCCTACAGCAGTTAATCCCCACCCATTCAAGATGAAGTTATAAAGAGTGTTTTGGCCTGGACTGCTTTCTGAATGAGGCATGATACAAGGTAGCCAATCATAAGAGAGCTCATTTACGTATATCAGTCATAAAAGCACAGTAACAAAAACAGCATGTTTAATTCTAAGGACTAAAGTGAGGTCATGTAGAAATGAATTTTGTTTTAAGTACATAGACAAACAATATAAACAGAAGTGAAAAGGAATGGAGTTATTTGCCATAGAAGAACCTAAGACTATTCTTTGTTTGTAAAAGAGCTCTAAAGTCTCAAGAACCTCCAAATAATGTTACATCAGAGGTTCCCGATTATCTCCCACCTTGGAGAGTTTAGTTCCAGCCCTCCTCTACCACACATACAGCTCACGAAGGTCTTCAGGAGGTTCTGAGCAGGACCAGGTGAGGTAGATTTAGGACTGGACTTCAGGTCTCCTCAGTGGAAGATCATCTGGACCAGGGCAGTTCTAAACAAAATAAAGATATGTCCTAGAACAGAACGTCCAAGCCGAGAACTATTTATTTTAAACCTCGCTGAAAAGCTGTGGGACTACTCTGGGAAACTGTAGATGTTCAGTGGCTCAGAGCAGACAAACTGACGGAGCTTTTGGAAAAATGTGGCCTAATGACCTCACACACTGTAGGGCCACAGGTCAACAGGAGGAAACCAAACAGACCGTGTCATTAAACAAACACGGAGGGGGGAAAATCAGCCATAGGGAAAGGTCAGTAATGTCTAACTGAAGAGAACCACTGAGTCTCAAAAACAGTCCAACATCACGCAAGAGAGGGGAATTTTAGAAGTTTAGAAAGGTCAAAAATTTCCGACAGTCAGAATTAAGGAAACCTCAGAAGTCTAATTTTAAAGTTTGTGCTTTTTCTGCTGTTTGAAAACTCCGCCTGTTACATTTTCTTATACATTTTCTCTAATATTTTTGTTAACTGTTTAAACACTTCAGATTATCTCCAACAGCAACTTTACAGAAGATGTAATAAAAAATCTTAAATAAAATTAAATCTGAGATTTGCTTTTCAAAATTTGCATTACTTTGACCCAAAATTTATACATTTGTCCCCAGCAAAAGTTAAATAATTTGGGAATAAAATAAATCAGGTCAGTATTTAACACTGTTTTTTAAAGCACAAAAGCATTTTTGGTGTTGTTTTTTTCTCCAGCTGCTCTTCACACTGTCACCATTTCATCACGATGGACCGGTTCAATTCAGAAAAGTGAAATGTTTGTGATTTTTTATTTTTTTAAAGCATTCATTCAATTCGTCCATAAAGTCACCATTTTGGAGAGCCAGGTTTCCTAACAGACACAAAATTATACAAATTTTTAGGCGCCTGTAAAAATTATACGTAAAACGTTATTTATTTGGTCAGTAAGTATTTATTTACTATAACACTAAAACACTATTCAAATAAAACCAAATATCATTAATATGATAAGTACTGATTTTATGTGTTAATATGTTTGTTTAGCCATTTCCTGCCCTCTCCTCAAGGAAGCTCAGTATTAATCGCAGTCACCATCCAGTACTGAATTTAAATCATTATTAAAATTCCTAAATTAAATCAGGTGATGCTGATTGAATTGATCAAATCCATGTAAAGCTGGAAAGCAGCAAGAAGTTCAAGAACCAAACCTTGTTTTTATACCCAGCTCACAGGATATAATTTTTTTTTTAATATATTTTATTGTATGTATGTTTATTTGCATTTACTGCAATGTTATACAGTGTTTTTACTGGCAAAACACACAAACTGCCCAGATAAACCATTTTAAACTTTGAGACTTTTGCACAGTAGTGTATGATCGCAAAACCTTTTATCTCCAAAACTCCACTTTTAAAAAAAGATGGTTCTTCAAGGTTCTATATAGAACCATAAATACTCAAAGAACCATTTGCACGTTTAAATGTTTCTTCACATGGTGAAATGGTTCTTTCTTTTTGAAAAATGGTTCTATATAACACCAGAAAGTGTTCTGCCATTGTAACAATGTCAAGCTTGTATACAATCGAAGAACCCTTTTTCAAAAAGGTTCTACATAGAACCATATGCAACACATTCTCCAACAATCTGAAGAACCTTTAGACCATGCAAAAAAGTTTTAGCATTGAAATTGTTCTTTGAATGTTCCTGGTGCTATATAGGACCACTGTCTTTACTAAAGAACCCTTGAACCGTCTTTAGCTTGGTGTTGCTTTACAGGAGAAGGAGAAAATGTTCTTACCTTTCTATGTAAGTTAATGTAAAAAGATTTTATTCCATTCAATTTTCGAACACTGCTGTTGAAATTTTCACACCACGTAAAGGACAGCTGGAGGTTTTAAATTACCTGAAAAAAAAGACGAAATCAAGGAACCGAAACCTAAATTTCAAATCTGTTTCCTTCAGTTCAAAGTCCACGCAGGAAACGCTGCTGCTGTTCATGCTGCAGAAAAACAAGCGGCCTGTGTTACGGCGCAGTAGCTGCAGCGCAGCGTGCGCTTCACTTTAAATCTTTTGTGGTTTTTCACGAGCGTCTGATTCTCTTTGTTCTGCTGAACGCCGGAACGGTAAACAGTCTGTGTGTGTGTTTGTTTATAATGAACAGGACCGCAGAACTCTCACGACTCTCTATGGGCTTCGAGTGCTCCGTGTGTTAAAGGGTCAGTGTGAGTCCACTGAGGCTTCGGCATGTCGTTCACATCCTTTCCCACACTCTGCCGAGCGAGCCGAGCGAGTGTGCGTGTGCATAAGTGGATAACCTGCCGTATAGCTTCAGCTTCTTTAACCTTTGAAAGGGCCCATATCATGGAAACGTTTCTTTGTCAGCTTTTACAGCCCATATATGGAAACTAAACTGCAAAAACAGCCTGTTTTGAATTCACGGGGCCTCATTCACCAACCACTCTTCTTAAAACCCACTTATGAAGACCCTGACATTCACCAGTGTTTTCTTTTTTGGGATTTGTTCTTAGGTAAGAACAGAATCTACACACACTCTAGAGCACAAAGGTGTGAACAGTTCTGTGCTTTAAGAACACGTCATGAATCTGATGTAGACTTTTTCTCAAAAACACAATTAAGAAGAAATTTAGAAAGATACTGGTGAATAAGGCCCGTTTTTAATGTCACTAAAGTCAGCACATTTATATACACCTGCTCCCTCAGCACAGAAGTTTGGCTCCACCCATTTAGCCTATGCCAGCCTAAGACTGTCAGCAATGTTGGTTGTTTTTGGTTCATAAGCCCAAACGAATATTATCAGTAGAGTTTAGGGGAAAATACAGAAAGCAAGAAAAATGTAAGACATGAGCTCTTTAAACTACAGGATAATTATTCAGTTATAACCACTAAAGAGCTTGAATCCTACATGTTTCTTATTTTTATTTTCTACCTATTTATCTACTCTTTTCAGTTAATAATGGGATGCTGTTGTGTTTATTTGATATGCAGAGAATGTCACCTAAAAAAGCTGAAAATTTTGTTTGTGCCAAAACTACTTTTTTAACAATACAACACATGAATAGGTATGTAAGGCACACTGAATCTGATTTTACTGTTCCTGTGCCTTTAATATATGTAAACGAGCTCTGTTCTGACTGGCTGTGCCTCATTCATAAAGTATTCCAGGCTGAAACACTCTTATAACTCCAGTGTGAGTGGGCGGGGCTAAACCGCAGTGGGCTAACAAAGTCAGATATTTGTAAATGTGTTGGTTCGAAACACAACAAACATAATTCATCTAAAATGGGCTGCAGTTTGGTTTCCCTACATGGACTGAAAGGTTTAAAATGCTGACAGCGTTTATACACATCAAACACGTTTCTTACTTTAAAAAAAAAAGTAAGGAAAGTTTGGTTTTGCATGATATGGGTCCTGTGTATTAATACCATTATTCAGTAACTGAAAAATGGTGCTTTGAACTGACATAGAAACATGAAACATTTTTAACATATGTGACATCTTACAAACACTCTCGATATATACAACTAACAAACTGTTGCAGATTCTCTGGTTTTGCCATATCGCTTTATGGTACATGCTTAAAAAAGATGGTTCTTCAAAGGTTCTTTAGTACAGAAAATGCTTCTATATAGAACCATGAACACTCAAAGAACTATTTGCATGATTAAATATATCTTTGCATGTTACATGGTTCTTCGGAACAAGAGGAGAACTCTTTTTAGTGTTATACAGTACCATATACAACACGTTCTGAAGAAGGATTTCACCATGCAAAGAACCATTAAATCATGCAGATGGTTCTTTGAGTGTTCATGGTTCTACATAGAATTACTGTCTTTACTAACCTTCGAAGAACCAACTTTTTTAGGAGTCTATGCTGCTGTTACAGTATAATTTGCACAGTCAATGTATTCAGCACACACCGCACTGTCTGCTCATGCTGAGTTTACTGTATCGTGTTGTATTTACTGTTGGGAGCCAGTTTGTTTACTCTTCACTGTAGTTGTTACTGTCTTGTCCAAGTGTACTTTATGTAATCTACAACTTTCTGACTCGTTCTTTGTTTTCTGTAAATGCCGCAGCCTTGGAGGAGCCTTGTTTTGTTCCTCTGCATTCTTGTATGTGGTTGGAACGACAATAAAGTTGATCTCAGATCTTGATCAGCAGCACTCCTGTTAGCGTTCATCATCAGAAGGGCTCACAGTGAAACAACAGACATCACGTTATTAACTTTTCATGCTTTGGTAGAAACTTCTGAAGCTGTATTGTTGAGCTCAGTATGACAGAACATCCATTAGTTGCTTGAGAACCTCGTTAAACATAAAATTATCGAGTTGAACTGCACATTTTTAACCTTTTTTTTTGCATTTTGTTTATTTGTTTGTGCCCCTGAGCCCACGCTGAAGGAAGTGCATTGAATTTGGCCACATGAATAAAATATGATACAGAGTTATTGTGAACTGAGAGACAACAGTTACTGTTGATGTAATATATTTTATTCATGTGGAAATTATGTGTGTTATGTAATATTACGATCGTACTTGTGACAGCTTTTCGGAGTATGTTGTGGATATCGTCAGTACTTGGTGGTGTTTAAACGAAAGGTAGCACCATGCTCAAACTATTAACCCTCAATAACGTTAAATATTATGATAATTATTGCAGCATCATATGAGATTGCCATTTGGCCCGCTTTAATGTTCATTTCAATAGTAAATTTAATGCAGAGCTTTTCTCAGCAGCCTGAACAATGCTTTGTTGAAGTTTTATCAAATGAAAACCTCCTCGGAGGTTGAACTTCTTCTCCACACTTCTCCAAACTCATCAGAAATGCTCAGTAAACGTCGCTGTATGATCATGTGTTCCTCTAAGCCGTTCTTTCAGACTGGCTGGTCTATTATGAAAAGCAGAATGGAATCGGACTGGCTATGCAGTCGGGTGTAAATTCGCGAGGATTTTGAAGGCCGCTGTAAATCACTGGGCTGAGTTTTTCAGGCCCGTTTTAGAGCCGTTACGAGGGAGGTGGACACTGCATGCTGATTTAATGGCCGGGGCTTTGTCCTGCTATAAATCTGCGAATGATGATGGCTTCAGAACGAGCTCGAGGAAGGGCGTGTTTGAGGCCGCATTGTGATTGAAATGGCCGTGCTGGATCCACACCGGCAGCTGAAAGAGGAACCTGTTTTGGGTTTCTTTTTGGATTCTGTGAGGTGTAAATGTTCGCATCGGTAAGGGCGTGTCCCTGCGATGGGTCATCTCCGTTACAATGGAGAGAACTCCGTCCAGAGCTCCAACCACGTTTACATCTCAAACACTCTTAGTGAACTTCCTGGGATGATCCTACATTCCAGCTCTATTTCTTTTCCCAATTAATTCTCAAAAATTGATCATATCAGATGAGAACATTTTCATTGTTTTCATTGCCTGTAAAGTTCTTTAGCAAAGACATTTTTATATCTAGAACCTTGACGACTCAAAGAAGCACTGGAAAGCCATTCAAGAAATGATTCTTTGGTGATTCCCAAAGAATGACGTCCTTTAAAGAATCCTAGAAAATGGTTCTATATAGCACCCAGGTTGCTACTCTTGGACTGTTTGGTTGTTTTCGCTACTGTAGAGAACCCTTTTTGCTAAGAATGTACTAAGAAACTTAAGCTTGATTAAAAAAAAACTGCTTTGAATTTAGGTGAACGAGGTAACTCCAAAATCAAGCCAATCAAATATCCTGGCAGGACTGCAAGTTATTTTTAAGCTGAAACACCAAATCTTTGTTTACAGTGAGAGAGAAGATCTCTCTGATCTGCGGGCAGGGTTAAAGGTGTGTCCAGGCACTGCGATGGGTTATCTCCATCACAATACAGAAAAGCCTGCCCAAAACACTGACCACATTTGCATCTCAACCACACACAGGCACATAAACAACCTCTGTTAACCCCCCGAAACTTGAATCATGTTCACACTGCAATTCCTCACCCACAGCTGCAGAATTCACACATTAGTTTCATAGAACACTCTTAGTTCTACACTTTACTATAGAAAAGTGCCGCCCTGAATTGACTTGATTCAAATATGTACACGATAAGCTTTTGGTAACAGTGAGATGAAAGACTGAATATGTCGATACATTGCAAGATTTTTGTACATGTGGAAACAATGTACAAATTCAAACTGGACTTTCTCGAATGTAGTGGAACCCGTTTAGTTGCTGTATAGACTTAAAAAAAACATGGTTCATCGAGGGTTCTAAAGTAAAGACAATAGTTCTTACAGAATCATAAATACTCGAAAGACCATATGCAAGCTTAAGTGGTTCTCTGAATGGTGAAATGTTTCTTAGGATTGATGGAGAATGAGTCGTATATGGTTCTTTGTAGCACCAAAAAGGGTTCTTCTACTTTTACAGTGTCAAGCCTGAAACAGAACAACTGTTTTTAGTGCTATATAGAACCGTTTTCAGATGGCTCCATATGGAACCATATACTCTCCCTCAGTGTTACCATGCAAAAACATTAAACAGTTATGAATGTAAATACTGATATACATATATATACACACATATATATATATATGTGTGTGTATGGTTGTTGGAGTGCTGGAGCTGGTCCCAGCGGTCACTGGACAGAACGCATATATACAATAAGCTTTTCTGAGCACATCACAGATATCGTATGTCCTATAAAAACACTGACCACCTACATGTTTAGTCAAAAATAGAGCATAATTAGTCCTGTTTAACTTTGTTTAGTGCAGAGTGTGAAATCATGGCAGTTTTTAGTCCACTGTTTTGCATCATGCATCTTGAAAATGTCTTTAAACACTCTGATATGTTTTGCCACAGATGGGCTGCAATCTGCAACTGCACACCTACAAAGTGCACCTACATGGGAGCGTTTTCTCCACCAACTTCTCCACAGCACATTTGGCCATGATTATGTTTTTTTTTTGCATCACACTCGAAGGATGATGCTTCCTACATTTAAATTTTCGCTTTTTCCACGTTATCTTCTCACACCTGCACTCCTCCAACATCACGCATCCTCCTCGTCTCCCTCGCTTTATCTTCTCCCTCTTTCTCCTGTAACACACGCAGGCTCAGTCAGGCCATTGTGTTGTTAGCGCTGAGGGAGGTTAACAGATTTAACAGGCTAATTACTATTCTGAAGCCTCCCCCGCTGACATGCTTTAAAATTGCTGTATGATTTTTTTTTTTTCCCATCGTCTTTGTCTCCACGGTGAAAAACCTGGAACGAGGAATTCGTCACTGCGGCAACCCTCGCCTTTCCCTGCAAACTTTCACTTTAACCCCTTCAAACCCCTCGAAGGCCCATAACCTGCATGTCAGTCTCATGAAGAATAGAACTACAGTTTAACGAGCACACAGGAACAGTGTGTAGTTTTTTTAATCACTATCTGCTGCTTCTACAGCATGTGGTTACCATGAACAACAGTTTTCTTGTATTTAGTTAAGGAACAGATAACTCATCCACTCAAAGCACTCTTCTAAAAGAGAGCTTAGCCTTGAGTCAGTGGGTTTGCTCTTCTTCTACCAAATATGGTTTCAAAATTAGGGCTGGGCAGTAAGACAAACATATCATTATCATGATATATTGTGTCTCAATGTAATACAGTATGCTTTTCTGAAGCTATTGTGGATATTGTCAGCACTTGTAGAACACAGATCAACTGCATGTTTCATTATAAAGAGAGCAGAATTAGTCCTGTTTAACTGGAGCTAGTGCTAAAACTGTGTTCACAGTTTTTTATTTTATTTTATTTAAATATAGCATTACTTGTTCTTTTTCCTCTTTTCCAACTGATCAGATGTCTGAAAAAAAATTAACATTGTGACGCATCGTGCATATCGTAAAAATGTTAGCATCGTGATACTATATTTTTGTCATATCGTCCACCTCTAATGAAAATGAATGGTTGTCCATGGTGATCAGCAGTGCACCACAGATAGAGCAGACAGATAACAGGCTGAAAAAAGTGCAGAGCACCACTTCTATATGAGTGCACATCTTTCTTCCTTCCGTACGAGACGTTCTTTCCTACTTATTCAAATATGTAAATACAATGCAGAACGCCTCTATAAAGAGAGTGGCGCGGCAGCAAAAGTCAGGAAAAGAAAGATAACCCGAACGATGGGAATAGAAGAAAAAAGAACGAGCGTGCCAGGAACCCAGAGGTGCTTCTCGTGACAAATAAAAGCATAAAAGCATTTATAAAGGGTCAGATTGCGGCCGGTTTTTGCCGTGCGCCATGGCAACAGACAGCCGAGTGCTTTTTTTT
>JAILXH010112533.1:0-15762 GCA_023558415.1 Piaractus mesopotamicus
ATATATGTATGTATGTATGTATGTATATGTCACTGTCAAAAAAACCAAACCCTTAAAGAAAACATAACCATAACCTTTAATGTAACTTAAAGGGGAAATTATTTTGTTGACTAGTCCTGAATATGTATTAAAACAAAGCACACTCACACACACAGATTCATTGACAGGCGTTACAGGATCAAACTCAAAAGGGTGCATTAGATGAAAGACAGACGGACGCGTGCACTCACACACCAATACACACATGTGCACCGTGATCCTCCACATGTTTTGTGTTGCTGGCAGCCCTGTGCCAAGTCTGTGAGGGGAATAATGTTTGCATGATATGGAGGCTTCTTTACACCTTTATGCGTGAGTGCTCTGTGGTTCTCAAAAAGGCAATTAAAATGATTTAGGCTGTATCGTTATTCTCTCATGTGCCTCATAAAGAAATGTAAACAGTTTTAGATTGAAGTGCTTATATGGATTGCAAACATGGAAATGACCTGTAAATTGTTAGTTATCCAGTCAGTGTTTGACATAAACAGCGCTTCATATGTGCTAAATGCTGGATGACGTCTCAATATATTTGCATCTGGCTGTCGAGCAGCCGGCTCTGCCTTCATTAGCATTTATTTATTTATTTATTTATTTATTTATTTATTTATTTATTTATTTATTACTCCCAGCAAGAAGAAAAGCAGAAAACCCATTGCACCTTTACCGCACTGCCCTCTCTGGCCTCATCAGAATTCGTGTGTGTGCGTCTTTGTGTTTTCTGTGTGTTTTGCAGTGTTTTCACTTTTTTTTGATGCCCATGCGCTTCCTATGAGGGAGCCTGTCATTGAAACAGATGCTCACCTTGCAGTATCAAACCTCTCTTACTCCCTTTCTCCTTCTCTCCATGCTCTCTTTCTTTCACTTTCTCTCTTTTCTTTCTTTTTCTATCTCCATCTCCCATTCTCTCTCTCTGTTTCTGTCTGACTTTCTCCGTCTCTGTCTTGCTGTCTTGCTCCCCCTTTCTTTCTCTTTCTTTCTCTCTTGCTAACCTCATCTCTCTCTCTCACCATCTCTCTTTCTTACCATCTCTCTCTGTCTTTCTCTGTTATTTTCATGTTCTCAATCTCTCTCTACATCTCTCTCTCTCTTTTTTCTCTCTCCCTGACTCTCTCTCCTATCTCCCTCTTCTCATTCATTATTTCGCTTCATCTGTTTCTTATCTCTTCTTTCTTTATCTCTCTCACTCCACCCCTCTCTCTCTCTCTCTCTCTCTCTCTCTCTCTGTAGCCTTGGCCTGCGCGCCTCCAGAGAATGTCAAAACAAGGAGAAGCTCCTCGAACAGCGTTTCCGCTCCTCACTGCGTGACTTCCGTCAGTGGCTGGTCAACGCCAAAATCTCCACCGCCAAGTGCTTCGACTGTCCACACAGCATTCAGGAGGCTTCCGCTGCCCTTCAGAAGACTCAGGTGAGGGCCGAGCGGCTGCTCAGACGCTGCCTCTGTGGCTGGAGGCTCTTGGCTGAAGGCCAGACTGGCCACGGCAGGTTACCTCTGTCTCTGTCAGGCAAGACTGGCCAGGTTTTGACAAAGTGAGCCCTTTCACAGGTCCCACGGGCCACTTTATGAACCCGCCAAATAGCCAAGGACATGCCAGACGGGGCTATTTATGGCCTCAATTAGGCCAGCAGAAGAACTGGGAGCATGCTGGTGAAAGTGCATGGGATTTATGTGTCTGCTCAGTAAAACATATGATGTGTTGCACAAGTCGACGACTGCATAGAGGGAAAACTAAGCAGGAATAACAGTGTAGATTTAAATATTATAAACTACACACTTTAAGGTATTTTTAGATGTTTTATTCAGTATAGAAAGCAAAATGTTATTAAATGATGTTAATATACTGTGAAGAGCCTTTTTCTTTTTTATTCTTGTTAACTTTAGTAAAATTAGTTCCTATTGTTATACAGCTTTCTCAGTTGTTATATAGTCTTCTGCAGCTCAGTTCATCATTCTGGATGCATCTTTATATCTTCCTATACATTTTTTGAAATCAGTGAAGATGTAGCACACTAAAATATTGCACATGTGAATGCAAAAAAAAGAAAAACACGGTAGTGTAGGTAGGAGAGAGCAGCTGGAAGAAGCAGATCGATAAACGGGCAGAGGTAAATCAGGAAAGAAAGTGTGAGAGAAATGCAGGCTGCTCATTTTTTATTTACTGTTGTCTACATCTTGAATGTGGAACAATGTTTCTGCCTGACTGAGTACCCTCAGCTACCAATACGGCAGCAGACAGGCATTAGCTCATGCTCAACTGCGTCTATACCATTTGAGTGGAGAAAGGGAGGGAAAAAATGAGTGGAAGGAGAGGAAACATGCGCGCGCTTCACAGATGGTGGGAGATCCCTGCTGGGGGGGCTGTCAGCGTCTGGACATGACTCATCGGACTTAGTGCCCTTTGATCTGTGTTCGTCTGCCCGTGTCTGCATGAGTGACGTTTTGCCTGTTGTGCGCCACAGGAGTTCATGAGTGACAGGGAGAAGGGCCAGGCCAGATTAGACGCCGTCCTGGCCCACGGGGAGCAGCTCAGCACAGTGGTGCCGGCCGACAGGGTGGAGGCAGTCAGGGCCAAAGTCAGTGCTGCGAGTGATGACTGGGGGAACCTGATGGACAACCTACAACAGAGAGAGACCTTATTACAGGTAGGACTGAGCTTGGATAGCTTTTTCTTGTGTGACTGGCAGTGTTGGGTATTAGTGGACTTTATGTAATCTGGATTATGTAATCTGATTAAAAAGTCAAGTATTTATGATAAGAAGGATATCTGGGAAAATTTTTGATTAGATTAGATTCATTAGATTAGATTCAACTGCTGTTTCATATGTGTACGTTACGTTAATGGGCAGCTTATTGTTATTTTATTGGGAGAATTTCATTACTGCTATCCGTCTGAGTTGTGTGGATATTCTGTACTCTGCCCATATTAGGAACTCTAGGTCTAAGGGATTTTTCTGTATAGGAAAAGTGAATGATATATTCACAAATCGCTACTACCATCCTCTGTGTTAACAAAACTGTTCCAAACCCGATACAGTTTCCCATGCTTACATTTTTTATCCCAATGTTACTGCACTGTGTGAATTACGAGGTTGGTAAAGAGTTGAAATTTGAATATTTCTATATGTAAACTGACACCCTCTCCAAAATACCCTATGCTAACCAGCAACCTTTGTCAAATGTGGTGGTTAAGCTGCTTTGACAGTAGTAGCTTACAGTTTGAGTAGCTGGTGTTGTTATATAATAGTGTTGAAGTTCAAAAGAAAACTTACTTTCATACAAATTCATTTTAATGCGCAGGAGTTTTAGCTTGCTTTTAGCATGTGTGCTCATTAGTCATATTTCAGCTGCTATCAAGCTTGTAAACAGAGGATTCAGTGACTTTCTGGAGGATAAATGCACACAGGTTTAGAACATTTTGTTTACTACAGGAGCGCCATAGCAACGGTGTTCGAAAATGCCTTTCATTTGTACCATATGCAAAAGCAGCTATGACACAAAACAGCTTCAGAGAACTGTAGACGATAATCACAACTAATTATTTAGTGCTCTGTTTTCTTACATGACTGAATACATTTGTAGTCATATACTTTGTAATCAGTACCAGAATACATTTGTGACCTTAATCTTAAGTAATCTACCCAACACTGGTGTCTGGTTGCTTTGGCTTTTTTTTTTGCTGCTGCCATCTCCTGTTCTGCACATCAAAGGATCTTCTGTGGCATTTCTGCAGTATGAAAAGATGTTTTGTGTGCAAGCACGGTGCCAGTGAAAGAACAATAATCAAAGATAGGCCTGCAGAAACGCAGAGCATTAGCATACGAGTGTTTTTTTTTTCTTAATAAAATCCCCCTCATTTCTGCTAATGTGCAGGGTCTACAATCTCGGATGCAGGAGTTTGAAGAAAGTGTGCAGCCACTTCAGGACTGGTTAAACCGAACAGAAATCACCGTACAAGAGAGCAGCGCTCGCCTCCATGACCTCCCTGCAAAGAGACTGGAGCTATGCAAACTCCAGGTACTGAGCCCAGTCAAACAAGTGTGCTGCTCTCATCATGCAGTTAGCCAGTTTTCTGCTGGACTCATTTACACAGATACTCAACAAATTTCCCCAGCCTGCTACTTGCATTTTCTGTATCTAATTGTTTGAGAATGACTATAGCTGTGATGTGTATGCCAGGTAATTGGGATAGTAAATTAACTGAAACCCTGTCATAATATATTCTTCTTCTTCTTCTTCTTCTTCTTCTTATTATTATTATTATTATTTTAGTAGAAAAGAAATGCAAGCTTTGTTAACTGTACTGTATAATTAATTAAATGATCACTTAGAACGAACATAGATAGATAGTGTGTTTAATGGGTATTTATTTCTGTTTGGACAGTTTGATAAAGTTACCATCGGCATGAGATAGTGAAATTGCCTTAGTCCTTCAGTGTTGATTCTGCTGAGTCAAGTTTTTGACACAGTAGAGGATTAGCCTGAAATCTAATTAATTGTGGTCCCTGAGAGCCTCGTCTCCATCAGACTTCAATGAGCGTGATAACAGTTACAACACAATGACTCGTGCACGACAGATAGATAAGAACTGTAGAAGAACATGCCAATTTTTTCTGATCTCATAGGTCCAGTGTCTTTTTTTGTATTTCATACTTCAGTGCTTTGCCAGGCCTTTTTGTCTGCTCTGTTGGTAATTACATATCCTGCAGCGTATCTAGATGGCATGTCCAGCAGTCCTCTTAACGATAATCCTCTCTCTGCTCTTTCTGCCTCTCCCTCTGATCCACTCTCCTTCTCTTAATCCCTTTATAGAGTGCATCCATAATGGATGCTATGTTCATAAGCGTTAAACAGTTTATTTCTTCCGTGTTTTTTTATCGGAGGGGCCAGAAAGATGCTTGTTCAGCACTTTCTGTAATTGCCCATCCTGTTTTTTGTCTTCTTTTGTCAGTGGATTATACATTTCATTTTTATCATGTTTGATTCTAGTGTTGTTTGTATCTGTGTCTGGGTGTTGTCATGGCATGGACCCTCCTCTCATTTCTTTTCACTCCTGCTTGCTTGTCTTGTTCCTCCCGTGCCCTCAGTCCGTGCTGGAGGAGATGTGTTCCAAAGAGCCGGAGCTGGGAGGGCTGAGGGAGAGAGCTCATAGCCTGTGGGAGGGTCAGGCTGCTGGGAAGGGATTTGTGCACAGAGTCTGCCAGCTAGCAGCACGCTACCTGGCCCTCAGCAACCGGACTAAGGTAACCTATTTAACCCACCTGTTCGCGTCACCACGGCTGTGTAGGCTTCTTTATTACGCTGACACAGAGTATGAGTTAAAGTCATCATAACTAGGGACGTACCAGTATAGATTCTTTGGGCAGATAACGATAACTTGTGTATAATAGCAATAATAACGATAATTGATGCATTGTTGCAGTCAATTCTGATATCAGTAACTGATTATTTAGTTTTGTTACAAGTCCAAAACAAGTGCAAATTTTGCCCACATGAGGAGTCAAACCTCCTACAGTACAATGATAAAGTCAGAAACCATGATTCATTTATTTAATTTCCAGTCCAAGCAGCCATGAAGAACAAGTTATTTTTGTTTCAAGAGATATTTCGGATGAGATTAAATATAAGATAATTCACTGGATTAAAAAAGGAAGAGTGAAAAGAAAATAAGTGGATAAAACAGGTGAATTCAAAAATGTCATAAGAGATCTAGAGAAAATGGGACTACTAACAGCTGTGCAAAACCTGGAAAAAACAACAAAACAGTCCCCATTAGATGAACAGTACCCTAAAGCTTATTAAAGCATGTTTGGAACATAGGAGAATATCATGCTTCACTCTTGCTTCATATGAGAAAAAAATACAGGTGTTCCTGTCCATCTTTTCACTGTGAGAAGACAACTCAACACCATACAACTGAAAGGATGTGTAGCTGTCAAGAAGGTACTACTGGAAAGAGGAAAATACAAAAAAGAGGAAAATATCTAAATCAAACAAAGAAGCTGCTGGTGTTTTCAGAACAATGGACTGACCACCCCGGAGTCCAGACTTCAACATCACTGAATGTGTTTGGGATTACTTGGATTGTGAAAAGCGGAAAATACAACCAACTTTGGAGATGTGGAAAATATCCCTGCAGTTTGCCTTTAAAAACTGAAACTCTCTTGAATAAAATGGAAGCCATAATAAAGGCAGACTTCTGAAGTTATATTTGTTGTTGTTGAGGCTTCTGCATGTTTTCTTTTTTCCTGATGTTACAAAATGAAACACTCACACTTAATGGCAGTTTTGACTTGAAATTAAATAAATGAAAAGTGGTTTCTGACTTTTGCACAGTACTGTATATTCCATGTGTAGGGTGGTAGCAACAGTGTGTGCATGAGCTAAAAATACACACACACACATTTTCTAAGCCGCTTATCCTTCCGGGTTGTGGGGGAGCTAAAAATAGAAACCTAAATTATCAGTTGTAATTATCAAATGTTATTCCAGTATCACAACAAAAAGATTTATTAAATTTTCCTGTTTATTAGTCAGAAATATATTGGCTACTAGTATGTTGTGCACCCCTAATTATATTATAACTTTGCTAAATATATAGTTTTGTGAAATGTTCCGTTTGTCCAATTTCAGATTTCAGATTTCCCACGGCTAATTTTAACACGTTACATACCTTTGTAGAAAACTGCGCCAGTGAACACTTTCACTCCTCCTAAAATTTAGCCTCTATACAGCATACATTTAATTAAATGCAGAGCGTGATGTGCTCCTACCTCAGCGTAGAGGTGACCTTTGAAATGGTTTTGAGCATGTGACTTGCATCCTGTGTGATTCATTTTATTTTAAATGGAAGAATGTACTTCAGTGGCCAACCTGTTCACCTGTTCACCGAGGTAGTAGACTCTAATAGACTAATGAACAAATTTTACTCACCTGTATTTGTTAATCTAAAAACTCCAAGCTTGTACTGAGGTGTTTCTGCCTTTTTATTTATTTTGGCTTTCGGGGACTAAAATGATTTCATGTACCATCGAATGAATTTCAGTTGACTTTCTTCTTCTCATTCTGGCCTGTACAGGAGAAAGTGTCGAGGATAGAACGTGTAGTGGGGGAACACCAGCTCTTCTCCCAGGGTTTGCAGGAGCTTCAGAGTTGGGTTTTAGAAGCACAGCAGATCCTTGAAACCTGCCAGTCCACTACAGCCGATAAGAGTGTGCTGATCACCAGAATGGGCCAACTTGAGGTACTTCAACCACTTCTGTTCTTCACAAGACAATACGCTAACCAAAAGCTCTCCCAGTATCATCAAGGGACCCTCAGGCAGTCCACACTATTGCTCTATCCCTAAGTGTTCCTAGTTGTGTTGGAGAGAAAATCTGGACTGTCTAGAGATCCGTGAGGGCTGGTTTAGATGTTGCTTAGTGTTCATTACTCAGTGTTGTCATATTATCAATCATTATGTTATTTGTTCATAAAATTCAGACAAGTTGCTTTATATGAGGGGTTAGATGAGTAGAAGGGTATAACAGTATTGGGATGGTGTTCTAGGCTCTACTGACAGCTCGTCAGGAGAGAGAGATTCAGCTGAAGATGCTCATTACGAGAGGGGAGGCGGTCCAGAGGAACACTTCTGCAGAAGGAGTACCTGTGGTCCGCAAACAGATTCAGGATCTCAAAGACTCTTGGGATTTGCTTCTCTCTGCGTCCATACAGTGCAAAAGGTCTAGTGTTGATCAGCTTTTTTGTCATGATCAAGTCTCTCTTTTTAGTCTACAACCCCATTTCCAAAAAAGTTGGGATGCTTTGTAGAATGTAAATAAAAATAGGATGCAATGATGTGCAAATCAGGTAAACCATATTTTTAGAGGAAAAATTTTATAAAGACAACAAATCAGATTTTGAAACTGAAAAATGTTATTGTTTTTTGAAAAACGAATGCCCATTTTGAGTTTGATGCCAACAACACGTTCCAAAAAAGTTGGGACTGAGGCATTGTTACCACCTCTTTCATCACCTCTTCTTTTAATAACACTCTGTAAGCGTTTGGGAACTGAGGAGACCAATTGCTGTTGTTTTGAAAGTAAAATGCTTTTGTCGTTCTTGTTTGAAATAGGATTTCAGATGCTCAACAGTTCGGGGTCTCCTTTGTCGTATTTTTCATTTCATAATGCGGCAAATGTTTCAGTGGGTGACAGGTCTAGACTGCAGGCAGACCAGTTTAGCATCCGGTCTCTTTTGATACGGAGCAATGCTGTGGTAATACGTGCAGAATGTGGTTTGACACTGTCTTGCTGAAATAATCAAGGCTTTCCCTAAAAAAGACATTGTCTGGATGGCAGCATATGTTGCCAAAACATGTATATATTGTTCAGCATTAATGGTGCCGTCACAGATGTGCACGTCACCCGTGCCATGTGCACTAATGCACCCCTATACCGTCATGAATACTGGCTTGTGAGCTTTGCATTGATAACAAGCTGAGTGGTCTTTAGCCCGGAGAATACAGCGTCCGAATTTCCAAAAAGAATTTCAAGTGTTGATTTGTCTTACCACAGGACACTTTTCTGCTTTTCCTCAGTCCATTTTAAATGAGCTCAGGCCCAGAGAAGGTGGCAGCGTTTCTGTGTCCTGTTTATGTGCAGTTTCTTCTTTGCGTTTTAGAGTTTTGACTTGCATTTGTGGATGTAGCGATTAACTGTGTTCACAGACACATGCTTTTTTACACAACTTTACCAGCCTTTTGTTGCCCCTGTCCCAACTTTTTGGAACACGCTGTTGGCATCAAATTCAAAATTGGCATATATTTTTCAGAAAACAGTAAAAATTCTCAGTTTCAACATTTGATTTGTTGTTTTTGTACTATTTTCGGTGAAATATGGAGTTTAAATTATTTGCACATCATTGTATTTTGTTTATATTTACATTTTGCATAGCGTCCCACTTTTTTTGGAAAGAGCTGTGTATTTTCAATGATTTTAATAACTTTAGGATTGTGCAATGTGCCCTGTTGTAGGATAATTTTGGTAATTTAATGTGATATAGGGGTAAATGTGCATGGGGTAAACTGCATGAATGTTGTTCTGTAAGAATAGTAATTGATGGGTAGAGTCAAAGGGACTGTAGAAATACATCCACAGACATGGCTGAGTAGTGAGTTAGTGAGATAATAGTTTTAGCTTAATGAACTTATTATCTGTATGTTACCTGCAGCCAGCTGGAGAGTGCCTTGTCTCACTGGACCAGCTATCAGGAGGATGTGAGCCAGTTTGAGGGATGGTTGGAACGAGTGGAGGATAGTCTGGGGAGCACGGATAAACGCTATACTGAGATGAGGGACAAGACTGCCAACCTGCGCAGGGCTAAGGTGCATAATGCGATTCAGCTGTTTAACATAACCTGCCAGTACAGATGCAAAGGCTAAACCTTTGTATCATATATAAAAGGTTACTCTCTGTATAAAGAATTATATCATCTAGGATTTTGTTTAAACATTCGAGATGTTTGTTTGTGTGTACTCTAAAAGAACACCCCACAGCTTAAACTAAAATTAAACCAGAACCACGTCTCAGTTACAGTTTGACAGAAAACTGATGATCTTTTTGTGTTTTGCTTGGAACAGCTGCTTTATGAAGAAGTACTGAGTCGCTCCAGCCCTCTGGACACCATTGCCACAAAGGGTTCTAATATGGCTGAGAACTCAGCCACCCAACAAGAAGTTCACAAGCTCAGTGAGCGATACGAAACCATCAAGGCCAAAGCCAAGGTATATATGTTTAAACTACAAGAAAAATAAAATGCATTCTTATGTAAAAAAACAAAACAAAACAAAAAACCATAATGTCAATGGTTTTAATAGGTCAGAAATAAACAAAAAGAGTTGTCAGATGAATCCAGCTTTAATGAAAGTACAATCCAATATTTGGGTTATTTTGATTCTGATGGAATGCTCTTGGGTGCAAAACCTGTTCCTGCGGTTTTCCAGGCTGCAGTTAACAAGGCAGAGGAGCTGGTTCTGGTCCATCAGGAATACCAGCGGGGCCTACACATGTTTGAGGACTGGCTAGAGCAAGAGCTGAGCAATTTGGCTCTCCTTTCACCCCTGGATGGAGATTTGGACACTCTAGGGAAGACCCTGAAGAAACTGCAAGTGAGTATAAAATCATAAATTGTGCAGGTAGTGATGACTGTTACTGTTACTCATGATGTTAGCTGTAAGAATAAGGGCTCATTTGTGCATGTTGAATTTTAAAGTAATTGAAATCCTCAAATATCTTACCTAAATTGTACTGGTTTTACTAGCTTTAATGTATACGAAGTGTGCTCTGTGATTGTAATATTCCTATTCATTGTCTTTTATGTATTGCTTTTTCAGATGCTGCAGTCACGTTTTTCGGAGGGCCACACGTTACTCAGGTCAGCGCTGGCTAGCCGTGAGCAGGTCATCCCTTGGGGCATCCCGCAGATTGAGGAGCGGGCACTAGAGACGGCACAGAGAGAGTGGCAAGGCTACCAGGACAGGATGGGGGATACAAAAGCCCAAGTAGAGCAGGCCCTCGTGAGACTCCAGCAGTTAGAGGACTGTTTCCAGAACCTGGACCAGTGGCTAGTTGACATTGAGCTCAAAGTGAGGCTGAGAAGCCACCGACGCTCAGATTCCACTACTAAAGACATCCAGCTGCAGCAGCTGTTGGTGAGAGCTTTCTCTGCTGTGACTGAGTGATTTTGGCAGGTGTTTCTGCAGTGGGTATTTGGTCATTTGTTCTGGAATCTGTACCCAGTATTGGGGTTTCTGTTATTTGTGAAGTATTGTAGACTAAAAACGATTTGTAAATGCAAAAGGGTGTGAGAAAGTGTATGTGTGTGTGTGTGTTTATATATACAAACATATACGCAGACACATATATATTAACTTAATTCTTGACCCATTAACTAAAGCTTTTGACTCATTGCTACAGGTTGCTACCACTTGATTGGCTGTCTGATTTATATGTGATGAATGAACAAAAAAGTACATGTCCTCAACAGAGAACACACTTCTGTACATTTAATTGAACAATTAGTAATTATTTGCTGAATTTAACATATTGGAAAGAAAATTAAACATGTGGCTTGTGCAGAGGTTGTAACATATTTTATATTTTATGTTTTATTTTTCTTCCAATACGTTAAACTCAGCAAATAACTGTACAGTAAATTTAGCAGAAAATGCCATATTTAATTGGTTAATTGGTACCTGTTACCTTATTTTCACTAAGTAAAAAATCAAACTTTTGCGTACAGCTGTGTGTGTGTGTGTGTGTGTGTGTGTGTGTATATATATATATATTACTATATATCTTATCACATTTTCTCCAGACACGAGTGAAGTCAAGTTACATGTTTTCACTTTCTCTCTCTCTCAGCGATGGCAGATGGTGGCTGGACAGAAGCAGTTAGAGATGGAAGGACTCAGTTCTCTTGCACAGCAAATCGTGGAGGACACCCGTGTCAGTGCCAGGGTCAGCGCAAGGGTCACTCAGCTGACTGCCCGCTACCATGCTCTGCTCCTTCGCATGCAGGTCAGCAAACACGCTTTTGTTCTCATAGATTATTTTACAAATACTTGGACCCAACATTGATTAATTGAATCAAAATGTATATTTATTGCCAAATTGAGCAACGTGCTGACAACTATATCTGGCTCCATATCAGTAAATATGTGTTAATTTGGCTAGCTCTGGGGGCGTGAAACTGAAATATAAGTTTTTTGTATAATGTTTCCTCAGCAGTGCAGTTAGTACCGTGAGCGATTTACACATAGTCATCGTACAGTATGTAGTAAGATTTCTCTCTCTATGTTGATTCTAGTATCAATGACTAACTATAGATTCTTCTGCCACTCTACACTGATGAGTGTAATTTTTCAGCTGTCTGAACTCTGGAAATTGTCCAACCTGGCAGAACAGCCCCTCTTTATCCCCTGTCTCCTTCTGGGAAGACAAAAAGAGGAAAAAAAACAGAGAGCAAAATCGATGTCTGTCCAACATACGAGGCTTAAGCTGGTAATTAAACAATAAAGGAGCCATTCTTTCACTTCTGTGCTCGCTCCTGCCGCTGCTGCTGCCGTGGCAACAGAGGAATTGATTTTTACACCTGCTGTAACACCTCTCTCTCTAACACACTTCGCTCACACCCATCCACCCACCTTGCGCATTAGAGGAGTGTGTAATTATTCACCGAGAAACGACAGGCTGCCACATGCTCTGCAGTCGCGGGCTGTTACCTCTCTGCCGATAGGTGTGTGTGCTCAGCACTAAGTCTTAATTGGAGTCGCATGCCAGGGCATCTGGATTTTAGTGTGAAGTGCTTTATGCATTATGACAGAAAGAAATGAAAAATCAACAGAACAGAGTCTTCTCAAGTATGCCAATAAATGCTCAATTCCCAGTCTCTGGATATATATGAAAAAAAAATCCTGTATTTGAGTCGCACTCTCTTTATTTGCGTAGCCCAAATGTAGAGTAAAAGTTGAAATTGGCTGGGCTCAGTCGGCACTGAAATGTTTGTTTATGTAAAATATATTTGTGTAGTACCAGAATCATTTTCTGCTAAACGCTCCAACACGCAGGAGACTATCAAACAGCTCCAAGAGGAAATCATGAGCATTGCGGAGGCTCAGAGCACCCTCAGGACCTTCTCTGACTGGTTGAGCATAGCAGCGGCGGATTTCAGAACAGTCAGCAAAAACAATGAAGCTCTGGACCGTACCACTATGGAGAAAAAGATGAAGAAGCTGGAGGTATGCCACTAACAGTATTCTACCCTTTTTTAAGTGCCAAGGCTCAGTTTTCTGTAGCTATGTGCTTTAATATAATTATGCAGGTTTGTAAACGAATAACTACTGATTAACTGTTCAACCAGTGCTGTCAGTTAAAAATGTTAATTTTATTTCATTTCCAGTAAAATTTGAAAAGGCACATTTATCATTCAAATTGAGAAATGTTTTTGAACTATACATGTAAGGGTGCAATAGACAGTTCAGCGTTCAGCTAAAAAAAAGTGGTGTTTACTTGTAGACAACAATAGCACAACTACAGCAATGGACCATATCAAAAACATTCACAAGCTATAAGATGTACATCTGTTTCGTCCATGTTCTTCAAGAGAAAGTGTGATTCACGGCAGTGTGAGAAAATCACACGTAGGTGTGTAAAATTATAGAGAGCTACTGAGGTGCACTGAGCCAAAGTTAGCCCCACTCATGGCCTTCATGTTTGTTTTAACATTGGCTAGTAATGAATGTAAATATAATTTTAGAACTTTTAAATATAGAACTTTCAGTAGCTCGTCATTAAACATGTCATATCATCAGCCTTTTAGTTTTTGATCATATTATCAATATCACTTAAACCAGGGGTGTCAAACTCAACCACTAAAGACTCAACCATATTAAAAAATCTCAACAAATGTGGGCCAGAGAAAAAAATATTTTTATTTCATTTTTAAGTAATGTTGTGCTGTAACCCGAACTGGCCATTGTTTATTCAAAATGCACAAAAACTTCAGCAGTAAAATATACACACTTGTAGTAGACCTTAACATAGTACATGAACACTTAAAATATTTAAAATTTAAATGTCCCCAAGAGCTAGATTTTTTTAAACATACCTATTTGCTTGAACTAGACACCTGGCATCCTTTCTTTGCTGCAAGTTCATTAATACTTGGGCTCAATTTCTAAGCTAACGTTAGGTGTTTATATTGGTTGGACAGCAGCTAAAAGTGCAGCTTGTGTGTTTGGTGTTGTGACTGGTGTAGAATTGTGTAGAACTGTGTAGAATTGTGGTGTGACCGCTGTCCCATAGATTGTTTTTGGGGTAGGAAAATTTATAGCGCACATTACGATGCAGTGCATGCTGGGGACTGTAGTGCAGCCCATTTTGAAACAGGCTAATATTAATAGAAAATTTAAATAATTTTGCGGATAGGATTGTGTCGTGGGCATGATCCGGCCTGCGTGCCTTGTGTTTGACACATGGGGTTTAAACAATGGTTATCGTATTTTTCTTAACGGAGAAAATACTTACTTATTTGTGTTTTCTTTTTTGGTCACTTGTGCAGCCACCCTGCCGTTTTTCTTTTTTTCTCATAACACTCTGTTTGGAGTGTGTCTCTGAAAAACCTCTGCACGGAGGGCCGTGTAGCCCCAACCCTTCTCCTTACCCCGCTATCTCAACAAAAATTGGGACACCCTACCCCTAGGCGTGAACGCGCAAAACGGAGGGTTAAGGGCTAAGTATGTAAGGACAAAGGGTGAAATGGGATTGGGCCTAAGTGTGTGTGTGTGTGTGTTTGTGTGTGTGTATTTATCTCTTTGTCATTCTTCTAATCTGTTTAGATGAAGTATGAAATGACTCTTGCTCTGCAGTTTTACCCAGAAGTATCTTTTATCACTGTGCAAAAGACCCTTATCTGTTTAAAGGGATAAATCACTAGGAATGGCTCTGATTGATTTGGCATTCAAATACTGTACAGGCTTCAAAATTCTGGCTAGATTCTCTGCTCTGATATTTCAGTTTTGCATTGAGATCCACACTTGATAAAATGACCCAGACGGTCAGATATGGTTTGCGGAAATTGAAGCACGTTTTCTCCCCTATGATTTTCAAGAGGCATTGATTCAGACTGAGTGAAATACACTCTCAACACTGTGTGTTACTTCTGTCTCTTTTGGCCCGGCACAGTTTTGTCTCCCTGTTTGAGGTAGTTTGAGAGAGAGAGACAGAGAGAGAGGGAGAGAGAGAGATAGAGTGTTGTGAGGCATGAAGCAGGGGTATTGATCATATCCTTATGAAGACAAAGCACAAACAGCTTCAGTGTGAGTGGAGAGGGCTCAGTGTCCCACCGCAATGCAGAGACACACACATGTGCACACACACATACTCCCCCACTGTGAGAGAGGAGATGAAGGAGCGCTCTGTCTGTGGAACCTGCTGGCACAGACACTGTAATTGATGCAATGCCCTTGTCGCTTCAGTGTTATATACCTACTCTCTGCCACTCTCGCTCTTGCTCTCTAACTCTATCTTTCCATTTTCTTTCTTTATTTCTCTTTTTCTTTCTGTTTTTCTTTCACTTTTAGACTGTTTCTTTCTCTCACTCTGTAACTCCTGGTGTCACTTTCTGTCTGTTTCCTCTTGTACTCACCTTTCTTTATGGCTTTTTTTAACCGGCTTGCACAGACACTGTAACTGATTCAATGCCTTTATCCGTCCAGTGTTATTTGTCAACTCTGATCCACTGTTCACTTTTTTCTTTCATTCTTTTCTTTATGGTTGCATTTCTATCTTTCTCTGTTTTCTCTTTCTTCATTTCTCTTTCTTCATGACTTTCTTTCTCTCACACACTTTCTCTCTGTTTTCTCTATTTCTTTTCCTTTCTATATGACTATTTCTCTTTCTCTTTGATGCTCTCACTGTCTTTTCCCTTTTTTAGTTCTGGTCAGTTCTTTATTACTATGTCTATTTGTTTATATTAGTTTTTTCTTTATTCTGTTCCTTTATGACTCTATCTCTCTCTCACACGCACAAACTGTCCCTCACAGACAGACGTCTTTTCTAGCTCAGGCTTATCATGTAATCCATACTTGTGGGATCGATGGCCCTGCACAGATGCTGTGGACCAAGGAGCATAGTCTCTGTCTACACACACACATACACACACACACACACACACACACACACACACAC
>JAILXH010112535.1:6575-18183 GCA_023558415.1 Piaractus mesopotamicus
TTTTAGTCTGTTTGGGGTATTTTTGTGTACTTACTTTGTCTGCTGATGTCAATTCAGTGCACAGCAGTGTTAGCTTGCATGTAGCAGAATTCATATTTTGCTCCTCAACAATCTTGTAATTCAAAGGATCTAGTGATATTCAATGAAAAACGTATAAAGGATGAAACATTTTGAGTTTGAAACCATTTTGTAAACCACAGGGCATGTTAGCAGCGATTTCCAAAAAATCCCATTGATTTTTGGCTGGAGAAATCCAGCTGAGATGACTTCAGTGGTTTATGCTAATCTCCTGCTGCTCACAGTGGGGTCAAGTTTGTTACGGATCAAGTAACGAGCCTTTCATTACAGAAAAACTTTCACTTTGAAGGCCAGAATGAAGTGCTACATGCAGAAACTGATGTGTTTAGAGTTATGATATCAAAATGGACCTTTTTTACATTGATTACATGTTTTTGGTCTCATTAAGCATAATCCATTGTGTTATTATTCACAAAATTCTTACAGCACTATGTCTTGTCTACTTTTTAAGAAGTTAAAAATCGACAGTTATTCAATCTTTCAACATGTATCAAGTCATGTTTCAGAAACAAAAAATACACACCAGAATAGTGGAGTACTATTTTTTGACAAAATTTGGTTATTTTATTTTTTTTCCTTCTGCTTTTTCTGCAAAACAAACAGATTCTGCTGACCATCAGAGTCTGACTGCGTGTTTGTTTTTGCAACACCCGCTTTTCACAATCCAGTTAAATACTGAAGAATAAAATTGTGTCCCACCCACATTTATTTACCACCTGAATATCCTGTTTCACTTGGAATTACAAAGCGTTAGGCTTGCTATCTGGCTTGCTATTTGAAGTCACATTGAACCTGACAGGTTTTTAGTAGGCGTTTACTTTTGTAAAGTGCATCGTCTGCAGCTAATAACAAGGCTAAACTACAGTTCAGTATTAAAGACTCAAGACTTGATTCACACTGGACCTCCAAAGGCTTGAGACTTGACTCAGACTCCGAATCAACTAAATAAACAGAGGTTTACTATCTTTTTGGAAAACTGCCCAAGAGTGTTGGGTTTTTTACTTCTAGTACAAATTCTAGTACAAATAGCAACTCTATCCTCACAGTTTGTGTGTCAGGTGTTATGCAGACCACTAGCATTTAGATTGGCTCTTGCTACCAATTTTCAGAAGCCATCGTCTGTGTGCAGTGCACCCAGCTTCTGATAATGCTTTCTTTCAAAGGAGGACATTGGTGTAGTAACATGAGGGGCATGAGGAAGCTTAAGGCGATCTGTGCCTGAACTGGGAATCAATCCATCCTGAGTGGTTCCCTGGATGGTGTAGATAAATGGGCTCTCCCTGTTGTCTTTAAATGGCCTCTGGACTGTCTGACAGTGAAGCACGGGTGCTGTCCTGCCAGTGGAGGCACAACACCAAAGGCGTTCGAATTAAACTACGTGTGCAATGCTCTGAGTTCCAGGGATCTCCCCTAGCCCCTCAACACAAAAGCTGAGTCCCTGGTGACACTGCAGTTCCATCTTGATCTTGCTTTCATTGTTTCCGTGGGCACAGATAAATGGTCTGACTTTTCACAGCAGCTGTGCCATTTGTAGACTACATTTCGTAAACAGTTTTTAAAAGGCATATTCTAGTAGTGTCATAGCCATGTTTAAGGCTATATCTAAAAATTGTCAAATTACATGTTCCAGGACTCTAAAGTGGCCTGTTTCCAACCTGTCTGTCATTGAGATACAAACAGGTTAAAGCGACTCATTTGCACAGCATTATTTCATTTTGCTTCTGAATTGGCTCGAGTCCCTCTAGCATATGCCCAGCTTGTTAGGTGCGTAAGTGGCTGAAACTTGAACAAGCGCAATTGTTTTCTCTGACACTGAGTGGTGATTGTGTTGGCATTGCCAGAGCCTCTAAGGTGGCTAAATACAAGGATAATGTGCAGAGGGCCTCAGCATCTCTCCTATTGTTCTTACCAAACACACGGGGGGGACGAACACACTGTCTGCAAGTAGACTTGCCATAATGAGTTATGGTTCATTTTCCAGCTGGCTCTACCGGAGGATAGGAGCACCATCAATAACAGCCTGGTTTGTACATTCCCACATGCCCCTGCTTCCAGCCAACAGAAGTTATCCATTAGGACACTGTGTGCACAGGCAGCGCACGTATCCGAACTTTTATGACAGTACCCCTCGGCTTCTCATATGAGTCACTCTTGGGCTGTTTTTTAGTGTTTACACACTGAAAGATGCTAAAGCTGTTGCAACATCTGTTCCTCAAAGCACAAAGTGACAGATTCTTGTATACTTTTTGGTGTTAATTATCTTACAGTTGCTAGTAATTAAGACGCAGTTAACTGTAAAGTGAGAACGCTGTACTGTAATAACTTCTGATTGCAAGATCATATTGATGTTGTCTGTCAGTGAAGTCAAATTAGTGAAATGTGATGTGCTCTGTCTTTGATAGCTCAGCAGGAGTCAATAGACAACAGGCAAGACCAGCAGATCTAATCATGGCATTTTTTTTTGGCTCAGAGCCCAAATGGATTCATTTGCTCACAATTGGTTTGTGCCAGAATTTGATTACAAAGCTGCATTCCTAAGACAGAAACAGGGTAATCACATGGAGGCTGCGCTACGCTAAGTAGGCCTCCTTTAGCTTTCAAACCCCTGCTGTGACATTAACATCTCAAACAAATTCCTTTATGCTGTGAGATAACAGCACTTCAGCAATGGCTCAATGCTAAACATAGTGTATTCTTCAAAAGATGAGTGTGTGTAATCCCATATGTGTGTGATTTTGTTAATGCTATTGTCAATATATAATAGGCTAATGTGTAACACTGGATGTGTAATCCTCATTTCTCTGCCAGTAGTAATACACTTTAATAACAGAAGTGATTTAGAAAATGGATAGTTCCAGTTCTAAAATCTGATCGGATGAGCAGCAAAATTAAATGTATTTCACGTGTGAATTATCTGTAAACCACATATGCACAAGTAAACACATGTAACATCTTGTGAAAAAGGCTAAAAGATAACTAACTTGCCGCACCTCTCCCCATTCATATCCAGCGCTAGGCTTTGAATTGAAGTATTTTTTGAAAGATTTACAGGAAAACTGGCAGCACAAAAGTAAAGAATATGTTACTTGCATTTCTGATATGCTTCAAATTTCTGTGTTTTTAGTAGATCTGCCTTGCATAGTATTAAAACCAGTGTGAGGAAACAATTGTGTGACGCCGTTAGCTTGATGCTAATACAGTACAGGAAATCACATTTAAACGCTAGCTAGGGCTGAGCGATTGATCGTATTTGTACAGAAACCGTAGTTTAAAAGAGTGGCACTTTTATATCCCAAGAGTTGACATTTTAATTATACCCTACATTATTCAAAGTTATCTTAACACATGTTGAGTGGGGGCAGTCTAGCACACTACATTAAGCACTCCAATGCAATCAAGCAAAAAAGAAAATAAAAAGCCTAGAGCTCACAGTATTGGTCAGACAAAATAACACTTATTTTCCCCAATTTGTTCAGCCTTCACACTAGCAAAAATTAGCATTATCACTATGATGCTAATTTCCTAAGCAAAAAACTATGTATAAGGTGTGGGTTTTGCATTACACATATTTATATATTTGTGTATTATGATATTTTCACTATTATGTGACAGAACATTTTAAAGTTTATGAAATGACTGCAGTGTATAAAGATTGAAAGTTCTTGTAATTCTTCAGCAGTCAATAGTTGCTTGGCAATGACTCCATGCTCTGAACCGTGGGTGCCTATACCTTTTGTCTTGGGGGGCCACAGTGCTGTGTGGTGGGCTAAGGGCTAAAAGACAAAACAACATACAGATAAAGAAGATAGATTTGAATTTGGGTTTTAAAATATATATTGTATTATAATGTATTTAAAAATAAAAGAATATATCGTGTTTCACAAAAAAACTAAAAAAAAATACAACTGTAAAAAGTTGTATAATATGAAAATATGTTTATTCTCTCATTGGGTGGGGTGAGGGTGATGTTCAAGTAACTTTCTGGTGGGCTAACTCAGACATCCTTAGGGGCAAACGTCAGCCAACGGCCAACACTTTGGGCAGCCCTGCCTTAAACAAACTACATTTCTTGGTGGAAGAATTGTTCATTGGCTGATTATTATTAATTGTAATTTAAATATTTTCTTGACAATGTGTGTTTCATATTTTATGTTGTGTTTTATGTCGCTGTTTTAAAAAAGCCACTTGAGGTGAGGTGTTACAGTAATTTTCCTGTTTCGTATTGTGCCTAAGAACCATAAATATTATGTAAACTATATTTGACCACTCTTGAATGGTGATTTTAAAATAATTTCTCCATGGCAACCACAACAGTACAAAAAGGGTTGGCCTATGGAATCAATACATGTGTGTTTTCTCTTGGAAAACAAAGTTAAATTTTGTTCTAACTGAACTTTTCCTAGGTTTAGTTCATGTAGGGCATGAATGTTTTGTAATGCTAATGATTACGATGCTAATGGATTTCTCTAGCTTGATGATGCGATCAAAGCAGTGGGCTGCATCGTATGTGCACAGTAGCTCACCAGCTCAGCATGCTATCTCACAGAGTCGCCAACACACGAAGGAGAGCCATGTCACAGAGGTAGCCAATTAAATAGATTTAAATAAACATACAGCTTTATTACCTCTGGGAAGCCTCCTTGGTTTTAAATGCGCTGATCTAATTGAGAATAATGATGTACTTGTGTAATGTTATTAGCACACTGTAAAACTATTGTGGCATGATGTGTGTAAAATGAAAGAGGACCAGTTTAAGGCAGAAAGCTCTGGGGAACATATTTAACACTTTTTGTAAGCTCTTATCTGAGGAAATCAGGGCACAAACAAAAGCATGTCACTAGCTACTGGTAGTATTCTTGCTTGTTCCTGTCACGTGCAAAGAAGAAATATAACAGCTACATAAACACATTCACATAAATAATCAGAGCAACTAGTTTAATTCAGATGACAACTTTCTAATATTTAATTTAAAAAAAAGCTACTGCACTACATGAACATTGCTTATGACTCACTTGCTAGCAGTTGAGCTGCTCATTTGCATAGTTTTAGTTTTAGGTTTATTAATTAACGTTCAGATTTTTAATTAACAAAATATTTTAATTTGGTTAGTTTACCAAATACTTTTACTGGATTTACGCACCACCTTTACTCCAGAAAAGAGTAGAAAACATGTCAAAACTATTTTATTTAGCCATTATTTCGTTTACCCTAACCATCTATCTATCGGTCTTAAGTGTACTATGTCATTAGCTTGGGAACAGCTAACATTCAACACCTCCACATAAAAGTAAACGTTTGTTTCTGTGATTTTTATGTTTTAATGTTCAGGCTGGAACAAAGCTGCACTTCTTTGAGTGCCTCCATACTTACAAACCTCTTTTCCATAGAACATGGTAGCATTTCTCTGACATGTTGATTTGAACTGGTTTAATATAACCGTAAAAATATATGTGCTTCGTTTTACAAAAGGTAAAAAACACCAGAATCTTTACTGATGTAGGAGCAGACCTTAAAACAACTGACATGTTGCAATCAGATGGCAGTGAAATCCCTGAGAAAAAAAAACATTATCCCACCTCCTCATAACTAATCCCAGCCAAGTAGCTCTTTAGAATCTCTCTTTTATTCTATAACTTTTCATTGCCCATATGGTTTCATTTGCAGTTGGTGCTAAGTTAGCTTGTGATATAGGTCCAAGAGAGATTAACTATATTCAGTTTATACTTCTGAATCGGTGGCTTGCAGACATTCACATAGGTTTCTGCCAGCATACATGAACCAGTGTCCAAAGCACAATCTATAGAAAACAAAGGGGAAAGTCTTGCGGTTTTCCGCTTTCATTCCAGTAATTAATACCTACTTCACTGTTTTGGTAATACTCGAAGATAAGTCATATAGTGTTAGTGAAGTCATAATCATACATGTACGTGCATCTTTGCACCTTAACACATTTCACCTTTTACATTTCTTAACTGTAGTTGATATTTCAGCTTCTTTTTCAGGCAACCTTAAATTTGGTCTTAATACTTGGTGGCTTTATTGGTTTACAATTTTAAAATGGTTTCCTAATTTCAGGGAAGTTGTCTCTTGCAGTTACAAGTTCAGCAAGACAACTGACAGTGCATATGGGAATCTGTTCTGTGCTACTGTGACCAAATTATGAAATACAGATACATTTTTAATAAGCATTTTTCTTTTATTATTCTTTTTCTATGAATACTGTATGTCTGATAACATCGTGAGACCTGTCAGCAGGTTTAAAAACTGATTATTGCTCAAGCCTAGCCTACCCCAACGGTATTTTTCTGTTCTGTCTTTCAGTTCTTTTTGGCCAGTTTGTCCTGTTCCAGACGTCGCTCAATGATGTGGTTGACATTTACGACGGGCCGACGCAGCAGTCCTCTCTGCTCTCCTCTCTCTCGGGCTCTCACTCAGGTAAAGCTCACTCACAGTAAGGGATACCGGTGATTATTTTAGACATTTGATTGCACTTTCAATTTTGAAGACCTTTAATTCCGATGACACCTCTCTGGATGACATACAGTCATTGCTACTCAATGTTTAAAATGTTCTAAAGATTTCAAAAGATCCCCGCTGACTACTTTTCCGAATTTATAATGTCCTGATATCAGCACATTGGCTGCAGCCACCCCATCACTGTGACTAATAGGAGGTGTAAGTAGCCAGTTGGCGTGGTGTGTGCCACAAGGAAGAAATTATGGCAGGGTGAGACTGAGAGGAAATGGCTTATTTTCTCTCTCCTTATCTTCTTCCAGTGGCTTTACAGATGAAAAGCAGTTAGTGCCATTGATTGAAGCGATAGAGCTTCAGGGGAGATCAATGAGACCCATGCTATTTATCTAAGCCCTTTTTATTCTGCTTATGTACTTTACAAACACACAATTCCATGAGAAAAGAAAAGCCTCATGAACAGACTAAAGAACCAACTTAATAAAAGTGATGATCAAATCTGTTGGTAGCTGGCTGCAGTGCGCTTACTGAGACCTAAGCCAAGAGATGTGAGGTGCTCAAGGATGCCAGACTGCATAAAGTAAGGTCTCACAATTCTGCTGTTTTTGAGTTTTGTTTGTTTTGTCTTTTCCAGGGGAGTCATTGCCCTTGAGTACTGGAAACCAGATAACTATCAAGTTCACCACAGTTGGACCAGAAACTGCCAAAGGCTTTCACTTTGTGTACCAAGGTCAGTTTGACCTTTCAAAACAATCTGCTTATGAGCATTTACATATGGCAAAGAACCAAGCACACTCGGTTCGCCCCTTTTGACACTTAGAATCTATGAAAACAACTGGAAGCTGTAGAAAAGTCAATAATGGTTTTGTAAGAATTTCCTTTGATCTTGATCAGTGCTCATCAGGGTCAAAAGCCATTTTATAATGTATTGCTTTAAAGTTTTAAAGATTGAAGAATTGTGTGATTTGGTCAAAAGTGTGAATTTTTCAATTTTAATCACACTTAAGGAAGAAAATAATTTTCTGTCAGCTGTTGAAGAGGCCAAAGTGTGTTATTAAAACCATTTAGTGTTTACTTATAAAGAAATTGGATATGAATGCCAAAGAAATGCAATTCAGTACAGCCTGTAGCTTCTGCATAAGGAGTCTGTTTTAAGAATTTAACTTGCATACTGATGGAACTCAGGGAATTGAGTAAGCATTTCAAAAGTAGAGTTATAAACTCGGTTTGTCAATTTATTCTGTATTTGTTGCCATGAGTAAAAAAAGGGCAATTTTTTAAATAGACAGTTGCCTGTACTACTTACATCTTTTGTTTTAATTAAATGCATATCATATTTATAAAATGGCTAGTTGTTCTAAGTGTTAACAGATCAGTAGAAATGAATAGAGCTTGGGAATCAACGTTACATCATGCTATTATGGGACTGCCAAATTGGCAGGGTTCGTTCTTTGTTTACATGCTTTATTCACAACTATATGAAGGAGTTGTGTTTTTATTGTGGTTTTTCAGACTTGTCTTTAAGGTGAAATGAGAAGGAGGTGTATCGTAACCAACTCCAGAATCTGAGTAAAATTAGCCTTACTGACAGTGTGGATCAGTACAAAGTCTCAAACAAAGAATGGAGTAATTATCTGAGTAAGGGAATGATATTGTGCGCCTTACTCAAATTGTTTGTGTGTGGTAGTTTAAAGTTTAGGGCGAAGCGCAATTTGTATTTCACATGTTAATGCCTCTTGTTAGAATAATCCAGCTGCCACTAAATGAAATTTGCATACAATGAATGTTGGACAAACAAAGTCTTAGGTAATTACTTTTAGAGGGCAAAGCTGGCGACCTGAATATCACTGTGGTGCACTGTTTACTATGTTTACTGTGAGTCATGTGCAAGTTTGAAAGATTCCCTGTGTTGAAACACATCGTTATTCAAGGCGGTACAACTTTCCCTGAATCGTCTGATTCATTCCTCTGGAGTCTGCTGAGCCTTGAAGGCTTTGGAGGAAGGGTTTTGTCAGCTAGCTGGTGATGATACTTACCGACTGAAAACTATTACTCAGCACTGTTGGGAGACGTGATGCTGCTCCGCTCAGCAAACGTTTCAAATCTGCTCAGAAGCCCCAACATGATCAAGCCTCTTATAATTCTACAAACTGTTCATATTTCCCCTCCTAAATCTCTTCAAGGAGCCACCCAAGACTCTCCGGCATAGAGACAGCATGTTCTGTAGCGCTGCAGACTTCTGAATGTGCTCCAGTCCACCGCCCATGTCTCCCTTCACCGCCCCCACTGTGTTCTGGGAAGCCTTTAAACATTACTTTTCAGTCGCTTGTGACTCAGCTGGTTTTGTAGCTGAAGACTAAGAGCCGTTCTAGGCACTAATCTGTCCCTTGGTTATTAACTGGTCATGCATCTGAGGTCCCAATTTAAGTTTTTTTAACAAATATGACAGTGAATGGCCTTGGAATTTAAGATCAGTTTACAATGTTTTGACGGCAGAATGTTTGATTTGGCTGAAAAGTTCTTTAGCTGGCCATTTTAAAGTTGAAACTGTGTGCTGATGATTGCAGCGCTACAGCTAAAAGAACTCTCAATTACAGAGCTGGTGTATGACTCACAGCCTGACATTTTCTAAAAGGAGTTTAAGGCAAGCTGAGCTCCCACTCACTGGTTAAAGTTATAAAATGCTTTAAAATAATGCATCAAAACTGTATAATTAAAAGGGATCTTTACATTCTGCATCTATGCATTATCTCCTTCAGCGTTTTGGAAAAATCTTGCGAAAATCAGCTTGAAAGCCATTGTTTTATTGGAGCTCTGCAAAAAATGTTGACGTAATGCAGCTGTAGCACCTTGCAGAGCTTTCAGCTCCAGTCAAGGCTATTTCCTCAGTAACCAAGAACAGATTTCAAGGATTTCTTTCCACAAACGAGGCGGTAGAATGACTACAGGCTGGTTTCATCCCCCTCTGGCTCCTCTAGGTGACTCATTATTAAACTCATAAACATAAACTACAGACTTTAGCTCTTAAAATGATCTCCACTTTTTTCTTCTGTTGACAAGTGGATGAAATAAATCACACAACAATTCCAATAGCAGCCGTTAGACATCTAGCTTACTACTAAGAATTCTCTTACTATACACCTGTGACCCATCTTGCCACACCACTGAAATGAGCAGGTTTGAGGAAGGCATTATGAGATTGTTTGGTGTTTAGAAGTCTAAAGTGAGTTATTACCATCATTTTGCCATGCTGTTTAAATGTAAATATGAAATTAATTACGTAGTTAATTACCAGGGTTTCCATTAGCTTGTTAATGTCATTCATTTTTTAATAAAGTATTTATTAATGTCATAAAGTATTTGACTGGTAAAAAAACTCCAGTGTATACCAGCGTAATGAAGATAGTTGATGCTGTCAAAAGTTGACATGAGATTCTTGCAGGGTCAACTTCTTATATGTAGAACTCTAATTGTTAGAAGTTGACGCTGAAAAAAGTAGACACCGTACAAATGTTTATTCCTGGCTACACCTTTGTCTTTAGCCTAACCATCTGGTATTTAAGTGAGAGTTTAACAGGTGTATAAGCTAAAATGGTCAATATGAGGTACAAGGTAGGTGTACCAAATAACCTGGCAGCTCAGTGCCTTCTCACTCAGTGTAAGTGTAATATTATAATATTATTATTTATTATTTTGCTTTGCCAACATTGCTGTGAAACATGAGTGCCTTAACATTCCACAGACGTGACTGAGGAGTCTAAAGTAACTTAGTGTGATTAGTCTTACCATAATAGCTGAAATTAGAAAAGATATTTCTCTGTTCTCAGTGCTACCTCAACAAGCCAACGTTTCCACATCATTCACTGAGCAGAAAACAATTTACCCTTTAGCTAACATACGTTAAATGACAGAAGCAGTTCGCTTTACACCAAAAATGTTTTAAAAGCTCCGCTAGTAAAAATGACATTTTTTCCAGTTATTTGGATTACAAGCTAAACCAACTTTCCATACACAGGAGGGGGATTTGCAAAACATCTTATATGATGCAGAAAGAAGAGGCCAAGTACAGTGCCGGTCAAATCTGCCAAATGTGAAAACCTGCTCAAACAAGTCGTCTTTATCTTTTTGTACTCCTACAACAGCAGTTACAAGGTTTACTGGGGAAAATTACCACCACATTGGATATGAGTCACTATAGGCATTAAATTAAGAAAAAAGTGCAACACCTCACATCATGCAAACGGTAAAATTTACCGGCAATCCTCATATGAATGAGCGAACATGTTACCACCACGCTATTTGCTTTTAACCTCACAGTAACATTTTAACCTCACAGTCAATATGTTTTCTCCAGCAAAGAGTTTTTATTTTTTGTTGTAGGTGAAAATGTAATAGGTAATGCTTGGACTAGTCTGTCATGTCATGTGAAAACATAATATCGTCTCTGTGCAACATTAACACAAATATCTGGGCAGAATATTACCCTTTTATGTCCAGTAAACTGAAACGTTCCTTGGCTCTTTGACCAGTACCAAAATTTTCTAGCTGATACTCTGATAGTTATATAATGAATTGCATTTACACTTATTTTTTACTCTTAAAGCTCTTCTGCTGTCCCTTTACAGCTGTGCCTCGGACCAGCGCCACTCAGTGCAGCTCTGTGCCTGAGCCACGCTTTGGTAAGCGCATCGGCAATGACTTCGCTGTGGGCGCCGCCGTGATGTTCGAGTGCAACCCTGGATACACACTGCACGGCTCTACCGCCATCCGCTGTGAGACCGTGCCTGATGCCCTCGCGCAGTGGAACGACACTTTGCCTACGTGCATCGGTGAGTCTCTGCCAGTCTATTGACACTCACCATCCAATATGGATGACTTCAACGTTCATTATATCTTAACGAAGAGAGAACGGGGGGGGCTTAAAAGTGAACTTTCAGCAGGTCTGGGCTGTCCGTGTCTGTCTCCGAGGTGAAGTGGGTTAATTAGGTGAGCTGCGTGAGTTAGCAGACGGAAGCAGGCCGAGCTTTGGGCTGGGAGAAGGGTGGGGGGGGGGGGGGGG
>JAILXH010112551.1:0-10647 GCA_023558415.1 Piaractus mesopotamicus
GCCCCCCCCCCCCCCCCTCTCTCTATCTATCTATCTCTAATCACTCTCTGTGAAAGCAGCAGGGAGGATAATTTTAGCTTGCTCACCCCAACAGCAAGTCTGAGCACACTTTGCCTGTGAATCCTGCATCTTTCAAACTGTGAAAGAAAAAATAAATATATAAACTAACAAAAAAAAATACAGCCTGGTTTCCCAATGTGCTTTAAATTTCTTACTGTGCTAACCCAGATAAAAGAGTAGATGATGTACAAACCCTTTAGCCAGATTAGTGGACAAGAGGACAACTTTTTTAAACTGGAACTGAGATGAAAGATTTATAACACAGAAACATCTTTAGTGCTTAATGTCTTTCATCATTGCTCTGTGTCAATGCAGGCAGACACGAGTCAAGTCAAAGAAAATCGCTCAAAGACATAAACATGCAGTCATTTTTTAAATAAATATATTGCTGGGTTAACTCAATGCCCCTGTGTAATCTTTCTTGTAGCAAAGGGTAAACCAGTCCAGGGAGCACTGACGGGGGGCGTTGTCGGTGGCATCATCGGCGCTGTGGTCATTCTGTGTCTGATCGGAGCTGGGGTGGCCATGTATCGCAAACGCTTGCAGAGTGCTGAAAACGGAGAGTGAGTGCGAACACACATCCAGTCTGTACACCTTCTAAACATAATTTTCTTTCTCACATCACCATTTCTGTGAAGTGTTTTCTCTCCCTCGCTCATCTAGAACCTCCAGTCTATTTTTGTCTCATCCTTTCCGCATTCTAATTTGCACCTCCGCAGTATGGCAATGAAGCATAATGACAACTAACCCGACCCCTCGTATTTCTTATGCAATCAGTGGGCCACCCAAGCACAAGCCGCCTCCCCCTGTGAAGACTGGCAGCTCGACTGAGATGGTGAGCCAACACTTCTGCTGTCACTCATCTTTGAAAGACTTGTCATTTTCATATGCCATTTTCTTAGTTAGCATTTTTATAATCTGTTGCATGTTCTACATGCCTCATTTTCATATGGAGCTAAGTTGTACTCAGTTGTACTAATACTAGCTGTATTTGCTTAATATTCAGTTATAAACATTGCAAGAACTTCAGATGTCAAGTAAACACTACCTCATCTGTTCTAAGATGAAATTGTTTTTTTTCTTTTATATGCATGATTTTACCCGTGTCACTATTGTAACATAACCTTGTATCTTTGAAATGGTAACTTAATAGAAGAAGCAAAAATATATGTTCTTAATTTCAGGGTATGGTAATGTAATGAGATTTTAGGTAATTTTGGACCATTTTACACTGTAAAGTGGAGCTTTTTATTTTTTTTTAATTATGTAAAAAAAATTAAAAAACAAACAAAAAAAATTATGTATTATGCATTATTCAGATAGCAATCTGGGTTAAAATGCTTCTTATAACTACAATGTGAACAGGCAGGCCAACTGCTCTAAGCTGAACAGGTATAGATATATGTAAATGTGTTGCTTTTCGTGACATCACAAAAACAATGATTTCAAAACTGACTTTTTGCAGCTTAGTTTCCATATATGTTTACATACCACATCGAACTCTGTTATTTAAGAAATATGAGGAAAAAGATTTTTTCTCTTGATATGGGCCCTTCAAAGGAACTCCACATAATGTACTATACCAGTGTTTTCTACCTAATTGTACATCCAAATATTTAAAAGCCATCATTTTTGTAGTGCTGCCATGAGAAAGCATGTTAAACAAGGGGAAGAATAGTTCCGATGAATCCAGGTTTCATGAGTTTGCCAAAAACGTCAGAATTCCCTCCAGTTTCACAGTTGAATGGAGCAAGTCTGATTGGTTGCATGCACCACCCATGCTGTCTTGTCATGACTCTGTGATTATTTGATTTGCTACCAGACACTGACTTGCATTTGAAGCAGGTTTCCAATTCTTCAAGATACTGTGCAGTTTTGATTTCTGTCCAAACAATATAGTTGCCATAAATTTGCACAGAAATTGAGCTGGGGGAGAAGTTGCATTTGTACAGCTAACCATGGGCTTTGGGGGCAAAAATGGCATAGGATTGATTTCTGTGAAATGAGAAAGCAGTGGCCTAATTGCATGTATGTGTGCCCATACCTTTAGTGTATATGTGCATGTGTGTGAGTTGAGCAATAGAACACGAGAGGAAGTGTATCACAATTGACATCATAACTGTTGTTCAGCGATCTCAGACACGAACCAAAGGCATTGCAGGCATGATGTTATTTGCAATTACACAACTTAAGTGATCTCTTGCTTTCATACCACCTTTTTGCAAGTCAAAGAATAGCAAAGCAAAGAAACCAAAACATTATTTCAAATAAATTGTCACTGTCGTAACAAAAACATGGTGAAAATGTTCCTAACTTATTGTAGAGCTTGCACTGTTGCTCTTTAGCAGTGTGTACTTAGTGCAATGAATCAGAGACAAAAAATTGTTGTAAGCAAAGGTTTTAACAACTCCGGTCAAATTACGTTTTGTTTTTTTTTTAATTGAAAATAAGTTAACAGGTCATCTACAGGGATGACCTGTCTGAAGAGTGGTAATTTACCTTATTGTTTATGTGAAGAGTAGCTGAAATGATCATCCCCTGCTGTTTCTCAGTTCTACAGCTAGGCAACGAGCACATTGCTGCAGTACTGTAAGAGTGAGCAAGCTGCTAATAAAGCACGTTTCCCTGCATGCTTCCTGGTGCTGCCTTTTCCTTGCCAAATTAACAGTAATGTATGACTGGGTTTAGTCATTTGTTTGTGTATTTGTGACCTTTGTGTGTATGTGTGTGTGTGTACAGTTGCATAAGCCGAAGGACCAGACCATGACAGTCACAGAAACTCAGCCCTTGAGCAACTACGCGCCAAGCTACTATGAGACTACGGCTGCTGAACCAGTCACGGTAAGAACATGATTTCACTCTCCATAGGTCCTCATTCTGACCATGCTCTAAATCACATGCTGGTCTTCACTTCTGAGGGAACATTCTACACACTCTGTAGAAAGTTGCCTTTCAAAAACCATAGTGATGTGGCATGTCAGAGCAGCTTGTTCAGGCATTAGGGGCTTTTAGCATGAAAAATGAATTTCGTTTCCTGCATGCTAGTGTGATGTTAGAGTAAAAGCATTTGCTGGAAATGATGCAAAGGCTTTCTTAGTTCAGGGCTTGAAATTACGTGGTGATATCCAACTGGCTTACAACCCCTGCTTGGACTTGGATGCCACTGTTTGCAGCTTGTTTGGCTGCAAACACTTTCTAACTAGCAATTACCACAACTGTGCAATAACAGACAAAATAGTACCGACATCTACAGATGGCTTAATACTATATATTTGTTATTGTTGTTCTGAATACTGCATATTCGAAGAGAATGTTTACACACAGTATGCTGCTTAATTTCATGCTGCTGTTCTCTCGGCTGGTTAAAGCAGGCACAGGCCACAGTTATGTATATACCATATGTATATAAAAATATCATTTCTTAAAAGCATGTGCTCTTCAAAGCAGCACAAGTTCAGTTCTAGACCTTGAGACTAGAGCCATTACATAATTTTGTTATAATGAATGCTTATCCATTAGAGCTCATGTCTATCAAAGGTAATGAACAAATTAACACCTGTAAATGAGGACATTTTTTTTCTACACTTCTTTCTTTTTTCTTCCTTCCGAAAGTCTGAAGCACAGGACCACAAAGCACAGGAGTGCTTTTTCTTTTAAAACTGTTCTAGGTGGATGTTTTTTTTTTTAAGCCCAACTGAGGTAGATGAATCAGTGAAGATAAAGACAATCTGAAACTGCTGAAAACTAGTGACTGGGGAAACTTTCTTACCCTACCTGAGCAAACTTCAAAATGAAGTTAGCATTTGCTAGCATGGCTAATGATGCACCATATCATGTCAGCTTCAATTAGCATGCAGTGTAATGCTTGTTGATAACTAGGGGAATGCGGGGTAACCTAACACATTTTGTTTTTTGCTAAATCATTTTGAAAATATTTGCGCAAAGATCACTATTTTGTATATATTAGCAATCTTTACATCTCTACTACAAACATTACATTTTTTCCTGCACCCAGTGTCTGGGAGCAGTTCAGCAAAAAGTAGAATGAGTGAAAATGTTACAGCCTGTTTCATAGGCATGGTTAACAGACTAAGGGAGTAGTAGTCTGAGAATTTGGTGCAGACACATTAATTCAATACAGATAGTACAAATACAATATAAAAGTACTATTGTTTGTGGTTTGAACAAGACCAAAAACATATTTGTCAAAATATCGTTAAGAGTCAGTTTCAAACATGGCAAATTCATTTTTGACCACAAAGTAAAACAACAAATATTAGCATGGTAAAACTGAAATATGTCACTTTTACATGATATCTATAGTACACTGGTGATAAATGGGGACATGGGCCTCTCTCGATTACTATGGCAGGCTTTGTTGAAATACTGTGTTAGAACTAACCCTAACTAGAAACTACATGCTTCAAAAAGGTCCTGTATTACAGCCACCAGGCAGGTTATTAAAATAATATAAAAGTGAATTATGTCAAATGGCATGTATGGCATGTTTTGTTGATTTGAGCTAGAAAGCCCCCAGTTGACAGATCATCTAAGGAGAACAAACTTACGTATTACATTTTCTCTGTTAATTTTTGGTTCACAATTTCTTTTTATTTGCAAGGTTTAACATATTGGAAAACAAGGCCCACATTGTATATTTTTTATGCAAATTCCACAAGTAAACAGCAAATATGTATTAAAATGCATGAAGTGGGTTCTCTGTATAGGATGTGGACTTACTTTCACTTAGAAAATCACCAAAATATGTAATTTGAGCACCCAAAATTTGCATATGACTATGCAAATAACTCATTTTACAAACTTCATAGAAGACATTAAATAGTCCCTAATGTGGTGAGTAGCTTACATGCTCACACTAAAAGTAAAGACTAATGACTCAGAGTAATGTATGATGCACTGCGCTAACACTGCCAAAGGCTTTTTATGAGGATTAATATGATGAGCTGGTTATTTCATCTCCCATGATAACCGTAAAGCCAATTACTACAATAGTGAGTGTGTGTATGGCAGCCACACACCCACAAGCCCTCAGGGGACTCTGGCTGCAGGTGCTGGAAAGATTGAAGGGTTTCATTCTGTCTATGTCCATATAGGCTTTATAGATGTCGCCTTGAAGCACTTCATTTAAAAATGAATGGGTTTCATTTCCAATTCTGAGCTGAGGAATTACAAGCTGAGATGCTGATTGCAGGTACATGTGGTCATGCTTTATTTAAAATGACCATTCTGTTTGCACCAGGCACACGGCTCTCAGGTCCAGCCTGACTCGCCACCAGATGTGAATGAATATCTACAATAGAAAATTTGAGCCTTTAATGGATTGAGGAAAATGTCACAGCTGCTGGATTCATGCAAGTTCGTTGTCACACAGCCAGATTGGAATGATGTTATTATCCATGAATTCCCAGCTAGCACAGCAAGATTGCACATTTAAAAATATGTTTAAAAGTCACACTTAGAGAGATTCTCAAGACTCTAGCTGTACGGAGGTCTTTCAATTGGTTTGAAATAGGAGATAAAAGAAGGCAGTCACCACTTACTTAGGCTTGTCATTCCTTGCGTTTAAACGCTAACAGTTGGTTCCCATTGTTTTTTTTCCAGAAACTTTTTTTTACAAGTATATTTCACCTTTACCTTTTAAAACAGTATGAATTCTTATGGCCATCGATTCTACAAGATAGAATGTGTTGCACAGTTACTGCAAATTGCATTGCTGCACAGTCTTGCTGTGAACAGTGTGTTCCACCTCATATCAAAGATGCTGAACAGGGTTGAAATCTGCAGACTTTGCAGGCCACTGAAGCAATAAAGACTTGAAGCCATGTTTCTTGAACTATTCAGTGACAATACATGCCTAGTGATATGCAGTATCACGATGGAGGCATTCATTCAACTGTGTATAAACTGCAGCCATGAAATGAGCTTGAACTTGGACTCATGTCATTGAGATGTTCTTCAGTGAAGTGAAGTTCAGATGTGCTAATGTGTGCCAGGAACGCATTCCCTACATAATGACACTGCCACCATTGTATCATGCAGTATACCTGTCTTGGAAGCATCTGCACATTAGGTTTCTCCACTCATTTGTTGAGGTTCCTTCAGTTTGTCAGCCATCTGCCATCTACAGATTCACCAAGGAAACCTTTTTCCACTCCTCAGCTGTCTAGTTTTCATGCTTCTGTGCCTACTGGAGTTCTTGCTTTTCACTTTTTTTACTGCACATGATATTATCCTTAACTGCTGTAGGCTGTAGACAAAATCTGATAAGTGGTGCACTCTGAGATGATAACCTACAGAGCACTGTTGCATACACATGTAATTTGCTTGCATAATTCTCAGCCGTTCTTCTTTGACCCTTCTGATCCACAAGCTGTTTTTGTCCACAGGGTTGCTGATCACTGGTACTTTGCAGCTTTTCACAGTATTCTCTGTTCGTGAAAAAAAACTTGGTGACAGCCTTTTGGGAGATGCTAAAACTGGCACACCCAGTGCCATCTATATATATATATTTTTCCACATTCTAGCTCTCCACACATTCTATACCATACTCCTCAAACATGTGACATGGAATGTATAATTGTAAAATTTGTGGGAAAGAGAACTTAAGATGTGTCTTCCAAGGGTGTAAGTTAATTATCTACTATATCATCATATCTTCATCAATTTTGTATTTGAGACCTAAACTTTGAGCCAGACCTTCTTTTTGAGTCTGTGCATGTCACGTTAATACGTAAAGATGTGGGCTGAAAAACGCCCACGAAAACAGACATAACACCTCTAACTTTTACATTGCTATTTTAGGTTTTACAGGGTGACTCTTACATAGTGCAGCTTTAATTTATGATTTTCCTAGTAAACCTGCAACTCAGTGTATGTTTTAACATCGTTAGCATAATTAATTGTCTGTGGAGAGGGCTTCTGTCCACTTAACTAATAACTGATGTTGGTTTTTTAGGATCTTGATGATGAAAACCCCAGCAGCCCTGCGAATGGTGGTGCCCCCACTGCTTGGGAGGGCTCAGGGCACCCTCCTGGGATAGATGAAACTGCCAGTGATACACTTCCCCCATATGAGCCCTCAAACCATGACAACGTGGAAGTCAACCACGAGCCTGCAGCTGCTAACATAGCCCGTGGGGAGAGTTTTGTGTCTGCGCCGATGTTGGTCTAGAGATGCAGGCCGTGCCAGCAAGCGCACTGCCACCCTCCTGTCCAACCTCAGCTGGAACTAAGAAAAAGGTAGCCTGCCACAGCTTGGGCACCTACAGAAACCACCCCAGCCTAAATATGTGGTATAATAAATTCTTATTATACATGGTTGATGTCGTATTGCCAATTTTCATGCTTTGCAGATGGTCAGTCTATAACATCTTATGTCTGGAGCACTGTTAGACTGTAGTCATACCATGTTTTGACATCCTTTGGGGGTTGATACTGATCCAGTGCAAACCCTTATGCAATGGCTGATTAAGATCAGTCAGTTTGTTGGGGAAAATTTTGTAATGAGAATTGGTAATGCTTTCATTTTGAGGTATTGTGTTATGTTCTAGGCTTGTTTTAAAGATAAAAACATAGACAAAATGTCTGTTGGCCACTTTGACTCAGTAGATTAATGAATTCCAAGTTCAAAATACAAGAATTAGCTTTCAGTATGCCAAAATATACTCTATTACATTAAAAGGTTGTATCCGTAACTTCTTAAAAAAAATTTTTTTGCAACCATGCAGTGCAATGCACATTTAATCGTTGATATCACTTGCCTTTGCCTGTGTTTTCAACTTTAGTGAAATTAAAGAAACTGTCTTGTAGTATATGCAATGTATTTCACATATGGCAAAAAAAATGTATTTTTATATTTTGTATTTGACCTTTTTAATTTGCAAGGTGACTAACATTCTTTTAATTTTTTCTCCCTAAGTTCTAAAACTGTTTAAATCAGAAAGTACCAAAACAAAACTGTAAATAATATTATGAAATAATATATATTGTTAGTCAAATGTGTGCTCGGAAGAAAAATTTAAATGAAATTGTACATTTTTCACAACTTATTTTAACAGGTATTATTATCGTTGTATGCCAATATTTAAAATATAAACTGTGAGGATCTTCTTCTGTGTAGTCTGCATGGCATGACTGGTGGATTTTCTAAACACAATGGGCACATATCTTTTTGTTTTGTTTTTTCTTTCATGCTTCATTACATTCTTCATCTCTCAGGCCACATAAAGCACAATTTTGTAATATGAAACTGTGGGATGGGAGAGGTTTTTAGTGATAACTGAACACCGTTCTTGATAAGCCTAATTGGAATGCATTGATTGGCTAGTAGTATGGTTTGGTCACATTGTAAGTTGCAGTGTAGCTTCTGGTTTTACTGGTGGCGATACTCACAAATTGTCTTCATATTTGTGATCTTGATCTGCTGATAATGTGCAGAGACCATGTCCTTTCCTTCAGGATGCCAGTAGTGCAGTAACTTGATTTTGGACATGCTGCTACTGACCTATGTGACCTCTTCCTTACTTTTTCAGAGAAGCTTGCCTTTGAGTCTGTGTCAAATGTGCTTTCAGTAGATCTACAAGTGTTTGAAGGCATCAAAGTGTGCTTGTGCCAAAGAGCTATAAACCAACAGCCTGATTTCTCATCCTATTTTGCTCTGCTCATTCGCATGTTCTTTATGATGCCAGCTGGACTTGCTTTCCTTTTGTCTTGCAAACACAACACACATGTGGGCCATTAGTTTTGGTCCTAGAAACAAATGAGCTGGACCATAGCCACTAAAACATGCTTTGAGTAGTTAGAGATGATTTGATTATTTGCAACTACAATGCTCCACATTTCCTGATGTCAGCAGTTTCTGAGTGAGCAGTTTCAGAGTGAAGCTACAGGCTTTGGATAAGGCTTCAGGCAGTTGAATCACATAACCTGTATTAAAACAGTGGTGATCTAGAAGTGAGCTACAATGAGCCAAACTTGATATTAAGTGTAGTGTTTTGATAAAGAATGATGAGTCTTTTAAACATGCACATGTAAAAATAAAGAGCACATTTTTAATTTTTTATTTTAATAAGATAGATAGATAGATAGATAGATGGATAGATGTACAATTTGCTTATAATAGAGGTAGTAACTATTCTTAATTCTTCATTAAAACTGATTCCATTTACTGCCTGATCCTCTGCTCTCTTGGACATGGAAGCATATGGACAGTTTACGCAGATGATCACTGCAATATTTCGTTTGAAATATGACAATCATTTCCTTTTTTTCTCCTTTTTGCACTGTGTTTTTGTCTTTGTTTCTTAAAAAAACAGGAATGAATGTCTGCATGCTGCATGGAATTCTGGGTAGCCCACATTATTCTCATGTGCAACATAGCTGTGACTTCACAGTTGTATAGGTCATTAACTAAAAACTGCTGTATGGGGTAATCACTGTATTGCCACAATTTCTTTGAAAGGGACATGATGTTTGTGTAAACCCTTTGACGCGTGAAGTCCCTACATATTATACACCTGGGAATCCTCAGGGCCTTCTAGGCCTTCAGAGAAGACCTAATGATTTCCAGGATCTAAAAAATACATTTATCTAATTTTTGGGTTATTTTATTTAATAGAATCATCATATTTAAACTCTGCAAGTACTGTAGTAATACGCTTATTATTTCAATGTTTAGTTCAAGTTTTTGAAATACAGCAGTTCTAAGCCAGGGCATGTGCAAGGTAAATATGTTATTAACTGTAAAAAACTGCAAATAATACATGAGGGGTGTCTTTCGCAAGCTTCAAATGTCTATGTTTAATGTAGAATGGCCAAAAAACATTAATGTGCACCATCTTTAGCTTATTGCTAATATACCATTAAAATCACATAAGCGCTAGCAGAAATTAGAAAAGTTGCAAAAAAAACAATTTTAACAATTATGATCTAAACTAAAGATATGCCTCTAACAGTCACATTTCTCCACAATTATGCATACTATCTAATTTTGGAAATGTTTGAAACTGAACATTTTGAAGATTGCACACCAGTTTCTGATGATCCTATATCAGGGTGGCTGTTAAAGCCCATGTCAATTACTAAACTGCCAAAAACATATTAGACATTTATCATTCATTAGATTCCCAACTCCTGTTCTGTTTCAGATTAAAGTCTGCACAAGGCTTTGTAGCACACACTCATTAATTATTGAGCCCGTGATTAGGCCACAGTACTTTGCAGTTGAGCACAATCACAATCCAGAACTGTTTCACTGTAGTAGAAACACATTGCTGGGATCCTTACTAACATTTATCACATATGCATTAAAGGGTTCAGCGTGGACTTTGTTTTTGAATTATTATTAGCGTTAGAGCATGTTTTTTCTTTTTCAGTATTTTGAAATGAATTAGTATTATGCATACCATGCATTATGTTTTTGCTTAAGAGCCTTTAAAAAAACTGTCATTGTAAGAAAATAAAGACAATCATTATGATGTAAAAAAAGGGATTTTTTTTTCAACTGCAGTTACTGCAAAAGGTGTATAGCTACTGTATTTACTGTAAATTTGTGCTTTGTCAAAAGTT
>JAILXH010112551.1:10657-21337 GCA_023558415.1 Piaractus mesopotamicus
CAACTGCAGTTACTGCAAAAGGTGTATAGCTACTGTATTTACTGTAAATTTGTGCTTTGTCAAAAGTTACCATGTCAAAAACACAGGCTGTGATTGACTAAAAAAACAACTCCATATGTCTGCCACCCCTTAGCTTGTTCATCATTATTGCCAAGCCAAATGTGCCTTTGTTTCTTCATTTTTAGTTATTTTATTGATGCTTATGTTCTGCTCCTTTACAAATCTATTCACAAAAACACAGTTGACCGTGCAAACCACCACCATTCACTCGCTCTCTTTTCACTCACTTTTTTTTTGTGGGGTGGAGGGCTTTATTTGTCTGCGGGGCATTTATTTATACACATTATAAGAAACTTGTTCTATGTTTTATGGATCATTGTGATGTCAAATAAAATGTAAGCCACATTTTCTCTTTATTGTTTTTTTGGGAAAGTAAAATTGGGGCAAGGTAGAATTATTTCAGTGCTGAAATGTGACTGCCTCCTGAAGTCCATGATTTTTCTCTCTCATTTATTGGTTTGCTACAATTTACTTATCATTATTGTGCCAAAAGGCATAGAACTGACTAAATTGTGCAGACGCGTACATTTTAGCATGTGCAGAGATGTGATTTTAATTGCACTTGCTAGCATGGCTACTAGAGTGTGTTTACGTTGTGAGAATAAATGTTCTTAGCCTGCTCCTCCTTTTTCAAGGACAAGCACTTCACATCCAATGTCCCTGTTATTAATATCCTTTATTTGTTCGGGTATTATCACAATGAGGTTCTCGACCTTTTCAGCAGGAGCAGCCCAAATGCATACATACGCCATCGGGAAAAAAAACATCAAAATGCACATATGACATCGAAATAGAAAATATGTAGGCTTCAGCTCAGAAGCTTGTGCTGTTCCAGTAAACTTGTTACAGATGCAGGTCAGATGTCCAGTTTGATGTTTTTCAAACATGAGCTACTAACCCACTACTGACCCCAATGAATGAAAGACATCTGTATGTACCTTAATGCCCCCTGTAGATTATAGTTCTGTGAGTACAAAGCTTTAAATGAGGTGAAGCAGTCCTTGACTGGAGAAAATATGATAAATCTGCATATACAGTGAGCTTATGTCTCGGCACAAAGGTTATTTATGTTATGTTAAGCACGGCTCAGCTTTCAACAGTGAGATCTCCCAATTCTTTAGCAAGTTTATTTTTTAGTAATATATATATATATCTATGCAGAACATTGCCAGTTTCTTGATATCCTTTAGTCTTCGCTTGTGCATTTGTAAGGCCGATAACATTTTGCTTTTTTCATGTAAGTATACCAAAAAGCTTCTGGTCATGGAGGTGGTGTTTGACAATGGATTTTGAAAATTGAAATCCCCCAGATTCAACTAAACTATGCAGTTCTAGAACTGTGATCTTTGGCTTGCTCTTTGCCTCTTTTGCCATCCTCCTCACTGTGTGTGGGGGAGTATGCTCATGTGTTCTCTTCCTGGCAAATTTTACATGTGTCTGAAATATTTTATTATCGCACTGATTGTGCCTAATGATTATTTTAACTGTACATTTTTATAACCATTTCCTAATCTGTGCAGGTTGATAACCTTCAGTTTCGTTTGAGTTGACAACCCTTTGGTTTTATCCATGTTGATGGAAGGGATTGTATGGACACGACAATGGAGTTTCTGGAGACGAGGAGCAATAAAAAGAAAATTAAAAAAAATCCCCAAATATGCATTTTTTTTGTTCTGTTTAAAATATTTCTTGGGAGTGCCAATAATTTTTCCCCACATTTTTTGAAAGAATACACTATTTTTGAGATAAAACAGCACTCTTTTTGGAATGATTTCTATTAGATAAATGGTAATCAATTTCTAACAAACATTTTTGAGGATCATTTGAATTGTTATATGTATCATTTATTTTATTTTAATAATTTGCCCAGTTTCTCGAAGGCTGCCAATCATTCTAGAGTTGACTCTGTCCAAAGGTATCCAGACATCCTTTATAATTGGTGAATTCAGGTACTTTGAGTTGCACCCATTGCTGACCCATGTGTTCAATTGCACAGCTTTTACAGTCCCCTAAGGAAAGCATTGGCAATAGAATGGGATGCTCTGGAGCTAATCACCCAACCTCAGTACCTGATCTCACTAATGCTTTAGTGACTGAATGCAATCAAATCTTTGCAGTAATGATCGTTCTTTTTTTGACTGAAATGTGACTGACATCAACCACATGCATAACAGCTTGACACACCTACTCAGACGTATAATGGCTACATTGTTAGGGCATTTAGCTAAGTAGCTATGTTATGCTGTCTTGCATTGGCTTAACACTAACCATGCTGCAGTAATAAGCCAAGCTTAAAATGCAAAAACCCTGTGATATAAATTTTTTATTTCTTTTGAGGAAGGACCTTGGCGATTATAGCTTCTGCAAGCACCCGTCACCCTGCATTCGTTAGCCCCTTTCTTAATTAAAGAGTTGGGTCTCTAGGCCCTGTCGCTGATGAGATGCGAGCTGAGTGTAGAGATTGCTCTGTGTCACAGCTTGTTAAGTCAGTGGTAGGATGCGCTGGGATGCGACTAGGGCCATTATTAAATGTTGATAATAATGATGTGCCATCAGCTATTAAAAGGGGAGGTGGGTTGAGGGGGGGCATTTGCTAATAGCTAACTTCATGTAACCCCTGCCTGCTGAGATGGTGAGAAGATTAGGAAAAAGGGGGAGAGAAAATGGGAGAGAGAAAGCAGCTAACTGACAAGAGGTACCAAAGAAAGAAAAAAAGAGTGTTTGAGAGAATATAAAAAACACAGAAGGATTGGTTTTGGTTTTCCATTCTGTTGACTTCGCCTTTGATCTCTGTTAGCCTGGAAAAGGTGAGAGGTAAGAAAGAATTGATTTCTAGTGGAAATGAGAGAGAAGGAATAAAATGGTGAGAAAAGAGTAGGGGAAAGTGAAGTAAAAAAGGGATAGAGCCACCTCTAGTGGTCGAGAGCTGTTTTGCACAAAGGGTTTGATTTTATTTGCAAGACAGTATTGCAAATTTAGATCTCTCATTTGTTACACAGCCAAAAAAATAAAAATACGGACCTGCCAGAAACAAGTTCTACTTCTATGGAAACCATACAACTTATACTACAAAAACTAGCCATGTGCTGATGTAAACGTTTAATATCATGGTAATTACATAACCTTTTATAATGGTTTATAGTATTATCCAAATATTGTATTAAAGAAGAATTCCAATTTTTCAAAATGTCTGCACAGTCCAGTAGTTTAGGTGTAAACAAAGACATTCAGAGTGGTTTGATGTGAAATGGTGGTGAAAGGAACCAGAGATTGTAATGTATACAATGCTCATATATAGCCATTTTATTTAGTATCTGAAGCCACCAGTGAACATGCATGCGTTTTGTGTTTTTACATGTAATAATGATGATGCTAAAATACTGGTAAAAAAAAAATTTCTTTTTAATGCAATGCATGTACGTCTCCACCATGAATGGATTAAAAAAAAAAAAATAGGTGAAACTCTTCTCTCAGAACTACTGGAAAATAATGTCTCAGAAATTGAGCAGTGCATTCATTACCATTTTATGTTATAGTTTTCTGTGATATAGCTTTTAGAGGCAATAAACACTTCAGCCCTCTGGTTCCTATCACCGTTGTTCCAAAAAATTCTGATGGATCATGGTTTTGCAAGGCCCCTGAACACAAGCATCTTAGGAGACTCCCCAAACTTTTACAGTGACAAACAAACAAACAATAAATCAAGAACTGAAAAGTGATATGAAATGATAGATCTGTGGAATTTTTGTTTGTTTTTTGTTACTTGGTTTTTATTCTGTATTTCTAAATTTCCAGTATTATATATAACAGAAGTAGTCTGTATTTTTTAAAGTTTGCAGTCCAACAAATGCATGTTGAAGCACAGTCTTTTAGTTTCCTTTTAGGGCATGGGTCTGTTATTTCTAGCTTCCACGCCACCAAGGGTCATGGAAACGGGTCTGCCAGCTAATGCTGCAACATATATAATGGTGCCACCCAAAAATCTCTGCAGACGGGTGTGGCATGAAGACTGAGGAAAATGTCTGCAGACTGAGAGTGCAGATGACAGAGCACTGTTTGAATACACACTTGGCCCCTGCAGGGAAATGTCCCAAGAGCTCTTGAATAAAGAAGTCCCTCACGGCATCCAGTCTTCTTACTATCTTCATTAGACACAGAAATTTTTACAACAGTTAATGTTTATGTGTACTAACAGCAATGCAAATTTGCATCTCTTATGTCTTATTTTATCTTTATGTTTTATCTCTTTTTTATCTCAATTTACTAAATTAGCTGTATTATTATGCAACATTCAACTGTTATTCAACACTGTAGAGCTTTTTATGTAACATTTTTGTCCCAAGATTTATTCTTTTTCCTTTAAGCCAAACTGAGTCATGCACATAAAAGTATAAAAACTAATCACACACCATCTAAAATATCTCATTTGAGTGGCAAGAACAAAATCCCATGAATCAATGATAAAATAAAACCTGAGGGGCCTGAGAACAGATAACATTTCTTGTTTTATTTTATTTATTTAGTCATTTGTACATACTCAGTGGCTATTCATTCATCTAATGCATACCTCTGTGGGTTGTCCCAAGTATACGAGTCCCCTCAGACCTTGTGGTCTGAAGCCACCTGAGGCCTGGTCGGTAATCCATTCCTGCTGACTTCCCTGTAAGTTCTCTAGAATGGCACATTTCATATCAAACTTTGTTCATATCTTAACAATTTTATTATGCAGAAATTTGAAAAAAATTAGTTATTCCACTTTAACAAATAGATCACTACTGAAATAAGATAATTCATGTACAAAATTCAAGTGTCATTTTTAATAGCAGTAATGTGTGGATGGTTACATACAGTTGTATGCAAAAGTTTAGGTGTTTATTTGCTAAATTTAACACAATGGAAAAAAAAAAAAAAAACATAAAACGTGGCCAGTGCAAAAGCACATTTTATGTTTTTTCAATATGTTAAATTCTTTTATTGTGCACTAAACTGTACAGAAAATGACATTTTTAAGTTTGTTTCCTGTAGAGGATGTGTTACTTATGTGTTACTTAATGTGTATCTTATTTTCATTTAGAAAGTCAACAAAACATGTAATTTGGCTTGGGGTTTACAACTTGTCCTGATGGCAGGATATACTTTATGGGCAACATGCCTTTGTTTAGATTGTTTTTTTTTTTCTCCCTGAGCTGGGGGGGAGACCCTTAGTACTCTAGCTAGCAAAGTGAGTATGAAAGGATGACACCATGAGCTGTGAAGGCAATCAGTCCAATAAGACTCTAAACCAGCTATACAAACATCAAATAAAGCATGGGATTACCACGTGACAGCATAGTGCGAGCTTTGTAAAGCCATATTCAGTACACCTGGCAGTGTCTAAAGAAAGATGCTTTCTTTAGTGCCTTTGAAGCTTACTTCTTAAATACTTCATATTTCAGAGAGCTTCTTCTTTTCACTCTTGCATCTGGTTTACTCAGTGATGCTTGGCGGTTTATAGTACACACTGTGAAAGACTTTGTACACTAAATTGAATTGAAATTTTCAGTTGAATGTTACTTGCTTGGTGACTCAATTGATTTGCAGTTTGAGGCTCTAAATTGTAGTTTTTTGTTTAAAAACGTCTAAACTACTTCAGTCAGTCCACCATAAGCTGAGACGTCATGGTGTAATTCATGCTAGCCACCAGCATTTCATGCTAAATTTGAACATAACCCAGATTTATATTTCCAATTCACAGTTTAATTATTTTTTGTTTGCATAGTGTTTGTTCAACAGACACTGTTAAAAAGTAGCTTTACACCTAATAAGCAAGTGATGGGGAATAGTAGGAAGTGGCAGAATAAATGTATAAGGAAGAAACACTGAAAAGAGCTGAGACTCAAGAGGGTTTACCACCTCATGGTGAAATATAAGCAGACAATGATATAATCAGATTGTACAGAGGAAAGATCCTTGTAAAAAAGTCAGTGGTTAATGTGAAAGGTCTGTTAGGTCTAGATAAGCTGCACTCTTAAAAATAAAGACAGCAAGTTAGAGATATGAGTACAAAACAGATAGAAAATCAATAAGAGTATAGAAGACTATGAGAACTAGAAGTTTGTGAAGGATGTGAGACAGACTATGGATTGAAAACTCTTAGCTAAGTTACTGCTTATACAGGCTGTAGCAAAAAATGGCTGAAGTTACTAATTCAAAGTCTTCTGGCCTTCTGTTAAAATACACTTTTAGTCCCTGATAGACAACGGTATATGAAAACACCAAAATGTGGCCGAAATGTTGGATTGTTTCACCAGATATAACTCACTTTGTCTAAGATGGATCTAACCTCCTGAGTAATGCAAGCCATTAAGTTGTCTCATGACTCTGTGTGCTTAAGAGACACTTCTTAGCTTGGCTCTGTTTCAGCCTGTGTATACATTTCTACAACATCTTTTCAATGGTTTGTAAAGAATTCTCTCATATTCGATCTATACGGCACTGCATCTATAGAGCACGAGGTACTGTAGGCACCTTCCACCGACCGCACTGTGAGTTCTCCTACACTTTTTCACCTGAGGCCATTGTTGTTTGGTGCTGACACATGAGTTTGATTGCTGACGTACACCAGAATTGAACGAATGCTCCTACATCTTGTAATCATGCTTCTCAAGGTGGTAGAACAGTTTTTGTATCAAATCTTAGTTCTCTGAAGGAAATAGGTCAAACACAGCTTAGCAAGCCCTGTAATGTGGAATTGTTCTTAAACTAGTTGCGATTATGAGCTCTCAGTATTTGGACTGGTGCTTATGAGGCCTCAGGGACTTGTAGGACATCCACACAGCAGCCAAAGCACTGATGCCTAAAGGTTGGATTATATAGAGGTTTCACAGAGCAAAATGAAACCGATATTTTCCCATTTGTCATTCGAGCTGTACTCCCCTACATTCCCTTAGAGAACACAGGCTTAAAATGAAACAGTTTGTTTTGTGTCAGGTTTAAAACGTGTGGGACAGCAGAAGTTAATGGACAATTGGAAAAGCTGCAAAGTAATCTGCTTTAAACATCCTAAAAATCCTAGGGGGCTTTTAGTATAGCATGCTGTTTGAAGGACCCCAGTTATTGGAATTTTCAAAATAGGCACAAAATTGCCCAGTAAATCAGCAATTTCTCTCTCTCTCTCTCTCTCTCTCTCTCTTTCTCTCTCTCTCTCTCTGGCTTGAGACTGTGCATGAGGTGGTCACACTTAGAGCTGTCTTTGTCACATAACCTATGAACAAGAATGATTGTTAGGATTCACTGCAGATTCATTGTGGATTCCATTTCTACATTCATTGTAAACATGGCTACTCACAACCAACAGCAGTGAAGCAGTAGCTGTAGGTTGTGTAGAGTAGGACCCTTCTGGTTCAAAGAATATCTTGAAGTTGAACTGCTTATGGTAAATTTTGGGGGGCTGGGCTGTTTTTAAATATGTTTTGGTTTGTTGCACACTGCAACAGACTGCAACAAATAAATTATCAAACATCAGTTTGAATGTCTGCATCTTATTCAAATGTCTGTATCTTATTCAAGTTTTTTTTTTTCCTGCAGTGATAATCTAGGTAAATATAATCCAAATTTCTACATTTTATGAATGCACATATGACTATAAATATTGGAAATGGCAGAAATCAGTGACAGTTTCTACTAACTTGCTTTGTTTCTTAATTATCATCTCTTGTATAATTTGAGCAAAAACAAAATTCTTTCCAAGTAAATGTTGTTTTCAAAATGCTGACTCACATGTTTCATGTTGTTCGTCCTCAGGAGCATGCATTACTTAACTGGAATCAGGATGTTTCTGCATAAAGACTGCAGTACACGAATGTAGATGCTGTTTTGCTATCCTGCAACAAAACAAATCAAAAGTTGTTTCTTTGTTATTAAATGGAATCATGGATGAAAAATACCAAATGACTTATTCTGTGCTGCATTGTTATTCACCAAGCAGCCTCACCTGCCAAAAACTTGTATTATCTAGTAACATCAGAGTTTTACACTACAATTACAACCAACAGAAAATATTCCTCATTGCAAGAAAAATACCACATAGGAGGAGCCACATAGGCTGTAAACTTAAAGTATTTGACTTTACTTGAAAAATCGTGCAAACTTATTGAAAAAAATTAAGTTACTTAACAAACTCAAGCTGAAATAACTTTATGTTTTAGTTACAGGTGTGTAATCCACACTTCAGTTACCTCAAATGGTCCCATAATTCAAAATGCTGTCAAATGAGCTAACAGTGCTCTACTTTTTCAAGTTCTGTTTCTTCTTGATTTAGTTAGGTTAACTTAAATCAGCCTAGTCATTTAATTGTGCTGCAAATGTTCATCTGTGTGCAATGCATTGGTATCAACTGTGAAACAACTCCATTTTTTTAACTGGATTGTTTCATACAGTAATGAAATGACTGTATATCCAGTGGCTACATTTTATTATCCATTTCTTCATACAGTAAAGAAGAAATGGGTAAGATAAGAGTCACCCATTTCTGAACACTCAAGTGCCTGTAAGTATCTTTACCATTCTGTTCAGAAACTGCTTTGGACTGGTATTCATCAACTGATAGCTATAGACTGAACTGGTAAACTAAACAAAACACCTTGATGGTGAGAATAACAAAAAACATTCAAACATCCAAACTTAACATTTTAGCATGAGCATCTGCTGTGAAACAAAAATAACATTATGCAAAAAGAACTAAGGAAAAATTTAGTGTTAATTAACAGAATCCAACAACACTGCTAAGAATGCTGAGAAAGTTTTTGGGCAAACGACTCGTCAATCTGTATTATGGAGCACTTAGTTTACCTAAGTAATTAAAGAATTATACAAGAAATAGTATGTCACTTGATTTGCGTTAGTAAGTTTAACGGATTAATAAAATAAAGCAAAACAAAACTATGTTTTACAGTGAGAAGCATTCGTTATAATTACTTCACATTATTTATTTACATTTTTTGTTAAAGAAGTAGTTCTCTGAAAAATCTAATTTATATAAATTTCCACTTACCCTAAATGCAGTCGATCAGCCAAGATATGTTTGGTGTCCAAATTGTGCTTCTTTAGTTTAGACCTCGAGCTACTAGGCTAATGTTGCTAACAAACACTAGACGTTATTAGTCTTCCAAATTGTTTCTGTAAATACAGCCCAAGTCGTCAGAAAAACTGTCAAAAACTGAGATTTTGCATGGTAACATTTACGGAACATATCATACTAGTTTGTAGTTCATTGCGAAAAGACACAGTTTGCATATGTCTCTATCAGTAGGAAATTGGTGGTAAGGTACCAGACTACTTGTGGATTTGTTAGTTGTTTTTGAAACACCTCATTTTCATAGGTTTATCATTGTCTGATATGCACATTCTAACTGTCTTACAGTAAGCAAGCCTAGGTATTACTGTGCTGTGGAATAGTACCAGAAAGCACAATGTTATGCAGATGGTAATATTGTTCCAAATTTAGCTCAAATATGTAAATAGGGACTACCCATACCATTTTACTAAATCTTTTTAAACAAGTTTATGTAGCTTATGGACATAATTTGATACAAATATATTAATATTTTGCCATGTATTTATGAAAACAGTTAGGGTGACTTCCAGTGTTTGATAAGACCATTAGCCTGGCAGCTTACATTCTAAACAAAAGAAGCAATATATTTTTGGCTGATATACTGCATTTGGGGTAAGCAGAAAATCATGTAAATTAGATGCAAACTAGATTTTTTGTCAAACTATTGCTTTGAACATGCACTTGTGCACTCATATGAGACGGTGCTACCAGGGCTGGCCATTTGGGGGCCTTAAACTGGATTATTTCTGGGGGCAGCTTGCTTACTGATTTACTGTGTAAATAAGGACTAATAGCAAAGACTACCACAAACTGTCTAAATTATGTAAATTTCTGACTGGCTAATTTGTGTTGTACTGATTATTGAATAGTCGTTTGGTGTTCTAATGAGTTACAGTTAAATTACAAATGATCTTCTCAGCATTCTAGATCAAGGGTCTGTCACACCATGCAGTATTTCTTGCTGATCCAGCTAACATTAAGCTTAGTCGGATCTAACTCTGGTGGCAGTGGCGACAGCATTGCTTTTTTACTGTTATAAATGTTTTACTCACAACACATTCAGGTAGAATAATTTCCTTTACACCACTGTCAAATACAAATATCACAATATCTTGACAATTACCAGTGATTGAAGCTTTTTAAATGGAATTACTTCCACAAGGACCATGTGTGATTCTGACTGCTTAGTCTTGATTTTCATAGCAGCCAATAGCCAGCAGCCAAAATAATGTAAAAACAAGCTAAACAAGCTCATGGGTTAACTGAGTTAAGCCTCTTACCACAAAACAGGCTATAGCAGAAAAGTCCCAAAACGGACGATGAGAAAAAATTCATAAAATACTCAGTGTTAAAAAGGCCATCAGTTCTGCTTGTCTACAAGGCTTACTTCATGTACTTAATGAAATCATAGCACAGTCAGTACTGTAACAGCCATCAATACATTACATCATTAACCATTTCAAGTAAACATCAATTTGGGTGGTTTCAGCAAAGACTACCTTTTTTTTTTTTTTTTTTTTTTTAGC
>JAILXH010112551.1:21703-33785 GCA_023558415.1 Piaractus mesopotamicus
ACCAGGGTTCAAAATTTATTTCAGAAGTTTTCCAGGAATATTTTTTCGTACACACAGATTATTTAGTCAAACTACCTTACATTATCAACTAACCAGTAAATAAAATGATTGACCTTTAAAAAGATTGACCTTGTTGCAACTTGGAACTGATGTTGATTTTTAATCTCTTTTGGAAAAGAAAGAAATTAATCCAAATATAATGTTTTATTTTTATTTTGTCTTTGAAAATACATAGAAAACAACATCAGGCTATCTGCTACAGGCACATTTTAAGACCATATCTGGGGTTTTACTTTTAAAGTCTGGCATGCTGGTTGAACCGAAGACTTGATTGAAACGTTAGATAAAAACGGTTGCTAAGTAGGAATTGGGTGGGGGCAAGAAAATGAGGCAAAGGCTTGAAAACAGCATATCAAAGACTGGGGAAGTTAAATATGCAGGAATTAAGAATAATGCTACCACCCCCCAATACTACATGATAGTACAGTGATTAGGGGGCCCCCTGGTGGCCATGGGGTCCTAAGCAGCTGCTTATGTGGCTTAGCAGGCAGAGCTGGCACTGGGTGTCACAGGCAAAGAGCAAGGAAAAGCTTTAATGAAGTATGCTACTTAGGTGACAAGAGATGCTTTAGCTACCTTCTGACACCCAGGTTTCCAGTCACATCTTGGCATTTCTGACTGACATCTCTTCATGCATAGCAGCTCACCACCTGAAGCTCAATCCTGGCAAGACTGAGCTGCTATTCATCCCTGCAACTACAGGTCCTCATCATGATCTTGCCATCTCATTCGAAAACTCTATGATTGTTCCGTCTGAAGATGCAAGAAATCTTGGTTTGATTCTGGATGGCCAGTTATTGTTTGCAGCTCATATCGCGACCCTAACTCGGTCATGCAGGTTTCTCCTGTACATCGTCTGGAGGGTTTGACCCTTCCTCACTCAAGAGGCCACCCAGGGCTAGTTCAGTCTCTTGTCTTCTCAAAGCTTGACTACTGCAACTCGCTCTTGGCTGGTCTTCCTATGCAGGCCATCAAGCCTCTGCAACTCATCTGCTAAATGCTGTAAATGTAAATGTAAAATTTGTGCAGGGCAAGCAGAAAAGAGACTGCTTTGAAGTTTAAGATTTTGTTTGGTTTTGCTGTTGTTTTTTTTATTATTTTTTTTTTATTTCAATGTGTCAGTTATTCAGCCAACATCTGCTTATGGACTTAGACTTTTGCTTTGCTGAAACAATGAGTTTGCTGAAACAGTTATCAAAGGGGAAGAAGGCATTAGCCAAAATCCTTCCTGCCTCAACTCTGTAATTATTACAGAGTTGAGGCTATAGGATAATGATTAATTGAATTATCTGGCTATAGGACAATGATTAATTGAACTCATTCTCTCTTTCGTATATTCTGTTCCAACACACAGTGTGTGAAAAATTTGCTTATTTCAGAAACTTCATAAACATCATGTGTTAAGCCCCATACATGCCAATCTGTTGTATTTCCTGCTGTAATGAAAAAGCCTAACTTGATGTCCCAAAGATTTCAATGAAGAGTCTATCATCCCTCCCAAACTTTTGTCATGGTTTGTAATTGGTTTTGTGACTACTAGTCCATGCATAATCCATCCAAACTTTTTCTGCTTTATTATTTTGTTTGTGAGTCTCTAGCCCTCAATCCATAGTGAGTGTGTTGAGATGTGTAAAAACATCTGCAACACGTACCAGCTAGCACACACTAACCATACCGTGATATCATACCATGATAGTATTATTTAAGTGAAAATGCTCCACCACCCAACTAATATCTGGACAGTGGTGGCCGTATGTTAATCTCTTTCCATTTATGGAAGGGGTTGAATACAGCTGCTAAATTGTGCAGCAACAGATGGACAACAGTCGGTGATTGTAAACATGTAAAGTAAACCTATATGCTAGGTGTACCTGATGAAATGGCCAATGAGTGTAGCTAAGGTAGGTGTATCTAATTACCACACACTGCATAATAGCATACATGAACAACATGTACTATAATAATAAATAAATGCATATTGCCAGGTTTTATTTTAGGATATTTTGACATAATAATGTGCAGGCAGTGGCTAAGAACATGTGGCCTGGCAATTTCTGTGTTTCTTGATCAGTGAGTAGAGCCACTCTGTCTATAAATAATGCAATGCTTCTGAGTCTTAACTGTAAGATCGGTACAAATGCTTTTTGTATGTTTTCCAAGCTTTCTCTAGACACTGACAGTGAGTACTTGTTCTTAGATGAAGAAAAAACACATTTTATCATATGTAGGCAAAATAAAGTTAGACAATTAGACTGTACTCTAAACTAAAAGGTAATTTGTTCAACATCATAAAAGACTGATAATTCTGCATTTAACCTTCACATCTTCAGCTACAGTATCACCAATCATGAGACCTAAATGAAGTCTGTTAATCTCACAATGCTGTGAGAAGGGAACATATTTAGTAGCAAAAAAGTAGAGAGTAATTAAAATTCAGTTAACCCAAAAGGTGACATTGCCAGAAAAATCTGAGTTTAATTATTTTTTTTTATTTAGGTTGGCACAACTTTTTTATACAGTGTGGCCAGACATGCATTACTTACCACAGTCCTGTTTAAATGGGTTTCAAAAGTCGCAAGGAATAAATAAGTAGTACCTTATTTTAAGATAAGCAGTTAAACATCTACTTGTACTAATAGAAAGTCTTAATAAAAACATAACTGCTTTTCATTGCTTCTGGATAACAGATCTAAAATCAAACCTGGACTTTTGTCTTGCCAGCTGCTTCAGGTGATGTTCACAACAATCATTGGAATGGGGGCAAAAATGTGATCTCAGTGATTTTGACTGTGTCATGTTTGTTGGTGTCAGATGGGCTGGGTTTGAGTATTTCTAAAACTGCTGATATCCTGGGATTTCCACGTATGACAGTCTCTAAAGTTTACTGCAATGAAGAAAAAACATCCAGTTAGTGGCAATTCTTTGGACAGAAATGCCTTGTTAGTGAGAAAGGTCGACAGAGAATGGCAAGGCTGGTTTGAGCTGACAGAAAGTTTATGGTAACTCAGATAACCACTCTGTGCAATTGTGGTGAGCAGAAAAGCATCTCAGAATGCACAACATGTCAAACCTTGAGGCAGGTGGGCTACAACAGCAGAATACTTTGTAGGGTTTCACTTCTCCCAGCCAAGAACAGACAGCTGAAGCTGCAGTGGGCCCAGGCTCACCCAAAGTGGACAGTTAAAGACTGGAACATAGGCTGGTGGAATAAATCTTGATTTCTGCTGAGGCACATAGATGGTAGGGCGCTTACAGCATGAATCCTTGGAATCACCCTGCCTTGTGTCAACAGTTCAGGCTGGTGGAGGTGGTGCAATCGTGTGGGAAATTTTTCTTGGCACACTTTGGGTCCATTAATACCAATCAATCATCTGTTGAATGCCACAGCCTATGTAAATATTGGCCATGACCATGTGCATCTCTTCATAGCCATTTATCCATTTTCTAATAGCTAGTTCCAGCATGATAATGCACCATGTCACAAAACAGAAGTCATCTTAAACTGGTTTCACAAACATGACAATGAGTTTAATGTTCTTCAGAGGTCTTACCAGTCACTGGATATAAATTGAGTAGAACACTTTTGAGATGTGGTAGAACAGGAACATAGGGGCATGAAAGTGCACCAGAAAAATTTGCAGGAAATGGATGATGCAATCAGGTCAAAATGGACTAGAATCTCAAAGGAAATCTTAAACTTTTTTTGGAATCCATGTCATGAAGAATAGTGGCTGTTTTATCAGAGCAAAGGGAGGCCCTACCCAGTTTTAGTATAATGTTCCTAATAAAGCACTCAATGAGTGCATGTTCACTCTGATATTTGCCCAGTGCATGCAGTTTGTCCCGGGTGTTTGCTATTTATTTTATATGGGACTACATAAGCAGCGAATGCAGCATGGGTGAAACTACTTAATGTAGTTTCTCTTACTTGCTCTCTTAGTAGCCAACACACATAGTGGCCAGGAATTGCCTTGGTCCTCCCAATGGCCGGTTTATGCCTGAGCTACATGTGCAAGTGGACAGTATGATGATATGTACAATCTTATGCAGAAGGTTGGGAGCGCCTGAATTGAATGTTTTGCTTACTTTCTAACAATTAAAAAAATTGTTTGAAGTGCACATACTCTACAGAGAACAGACTTCTGCACATTTTAATGCACAATTACTGCTTTACCGCTTTAATGGCCAGGGCCCATCAACGGGCCCAAAGTTTCATTACATGCTTCTATAAGCTAAGAAACGCTTAGCCAATTTGCCTTGCAGCCCCTGTAGTTACTGAATAATAATCCTTAGTATGTAATAAGCCTGCGATTTTAGAAGGTTAACATTCTCCAGCATGTACTGGAATTCCTGCCCAAGGCCGGGCTGGTTTTAGATTAAAAATAGATAATAATTAAACCTATAATTTCTGTCCTAAAATCTGAATGGCTGAGCTGCATTCGAAGCGATGCACACCTACGACCGCCTCATAACAACTAAATTCTGCACACAGTCATGGAAAATTATTGCGCTGTTAATGGAACAATCTTTGGCTCTAATGCTGCTCACACGGACCACCAAGTGTACTGTCGAAGTAGGAACTTGTTTTTTTTTAAACTGAGGAGTGGACAACTTATTTGCTTAATTACAATTAGGCTGGTCAGGTAGCTAACAGGCTAAAAGATAGCAAACATGCTAAACAACTCCATCATTTACATCACAGGCTTGAATTAAGTATGAATGCAGCTATGTTGACTATACTGTGCACTGGTGGTATGGAGGAGCCAGTATTTAAAATCCTATGTAGTGCACTGTCTAGAGAGCAGGGAACAATTTGAGATTGACCCCAGCATGGGAAGGGGGCACCATTAGATTGGTGCTAAGTAAGACTTGTGGTGGTAATTTGGTGACAAAAAGGTACTTACAAAACGAAGGTTTTTTTTTTTTGCATTAAACTGTGCTATGTTATGATATGTTCATTTTTTATGGCAAAAAGTTAATAAGGTAATGAAATTACCGCAATATGCAGTGATGGGTGACTGAATGTTCATTTACTCCACTTCGGTTAAGGTTAGGGTTAGGATTAGGACCAGGGTTAGGGTTAGGTTTTGGGTAAGGTTGGGTAAGTCTAGGTTTTGCTTAATGGAAGTAATGTATCATTACCAAATGTATATTTACTTCAATCTGTTCAGATGCTTCACTACTGCTACTTCACTGATATGTTTTTGATGTGTTACTAATCTGTTAAGAGTTTAATAATTATCTACAAAGGACCACTCCAAATAAAGTTTTACCAAAATATATAACATCTTTAAAAGAAACACCATCCAATGTTCTGTAAAAAATATATACTCTGAAGAACTCTTTTTACGAACACTGAAGTTCCTGGTAAATCCTGAGAATAAATCACTGTGACGAGGCAGTCATTTATCTCAGCATTGCTAAACTCTGTTAGCCCCTCAGTGCACTGATAATTCAATGTAATAAATCAGTTATAAGTCACAGTGTCTCAGCAAGGAATAATTGAACTGAATAGTCTCCGCAGTAGTGGACACATTTACAAGTGATAAGCCTAGCATTATATTGTACTGGATTCATGCATACGTTTCATGGCAAGTTACATAAATGTCATTAACTAAAAGTCACATAGCTATCCACTTTATAGCCAAATTTGCAAGTTTATGTTATTGGGATATGATAAATTGTTTGCTAAGTTCATGAGGTGGTAGTGGTTGTGGAAGCAGCAGTGGACTGAAACAGGCCATGAGCGGCAAAATAATGTTGAGAATTTTGTAACTTTATATATGGCATATATATTTTTTTATTCATGAAACATATTAACAGAAGCTAAAAAGTAACAGCAAGGAACAGTATCAGTTAAGTAAAAATTACAACACTCCCTCAGGAACCTGGGCTTGCACACCCAGAGTGACCCAGAGAACCCTTGCAGTCATCCACTCCTCACAGAACCACAGTTACATTCGTACATACTAGCATTATGTTTCATATTACCTGACCTCCAGGGGGTACTTACAAGTGGATGAAGTATGCCCACAGAGTCTCAATGGAGTGCTCAACTGCAACCTGTGCCGTGGACAGACTGTGCCCGGCCAGTAGAAGCAGCTACAATAGCACCGTAGAATCTGGGAAAAAGTGCAGGGAGAAAACCATGTGGGTGCTGCACATTTTTTGGCAATGGAAACTCCTTTCAGAGAAGCCCAAGACGTTGCGACACTCCTAACAGAGTGAGTTGCAGCCAATATAGGTATAGAATGGTTGGCATCCTCATAAGCCAGACTGATGACCTCCACAAACCAGTATGAGAGCCATTGCTTTGACAGTGCTAAACCTTGCTTCATCACAGTGAAACACACAAACAGTTGAACAGTTTTACACATCTCTGCTGTAGCTGTAACATGCTGTCTCTGAGCTTGTACAGGACACAGACTTAGTGTTCCTGGGTCTGACTGCTCAGCATATTGCTGTTGTCGGAACAAAACCTTGTATCTCTAAAACAGTAACTTTACAGGAGAAGGAAAAAACACTTTACTTTTAATATAAGTCAGTGGAACCAGATTTTTCTCCGAGCAATTCTGGGCCATTTCTTTTGGTCCATTCATCACACAACGTAAAGGTCAACAGGCGTTTTTGAACTATGTCCAAAACTGTACAACGCCAAGATACAAGGTTTTGTTCCAACAGCAGCGATATGCTGCCAGATCAATAGGCTGATTGATAAATTCCAGAGATAGCACTTTGGGCAGGAAAGCTCGGTTAGTCCGCATTGTCACAGAGGAATCATTTAAGCTCCACTGGAGACAAAAGGTGCTGAAAGAAAGTGTATTAAATTCACAGACATGGCTTGCTGTAGATACAGCAAGCAGGACCGCAGTCTTTAAAGACAACCATCTTAGGGGGAACCATCGTGGAGTGAGATTTCCTGACTTCCAGCGATGATTGACAAAAGAAAAGAACTGATTTTGTGGTGCGAGAAATAGGACCAATCTGCTGATTCGTACACCAATCCTCAAATGCCTTTCATCTGCCAGCATACAAAGCTTGAAGGTGCCAAACTTGTCCCCTTAACTGGGAAAAAAGGTCTGTCCAATGAGGGAGCTTCCATGGGGGCCCTTGTTGCAAGGATATCAGGAGCAGAAGCCAAGGCCAGTATGGCCACCAAAGAACTGCCAACAAGTTTCTTATGTCCCGGAGGGCTGGAATAAGTGGTAAGAGTGGGAAGGCATAAAGCAGTTTGTTGGGCCAGTTTTGAGCTAGCGCATTCTGGCTCAGCAAACAATCCTGCACCAGTTCTAAAAAAGCAAAGGCAGCAGTGGGTCATGTCTTCCAAAGCAAACAAGTCCACCTTTGCTTCTCCAAGCATAGCCCATACTGTCCACGTCCAAGCGTAGCCACTGGTGGCCCACATTCAATGTTTAGCACGAGGGGGCATCTGTGTTCATGTTGGACACACCAGGCAGGTGAGCAGCTCAAAGAGAGAAACCTGGGGTAGGCCCAGTCCCAAAGGTCCCGAGAAAGCATGCTGATTCTGCAGGACAATCAGGTAATACTTTGGTGCTAGTCACATTGCTCTCAGCTCAAGGAGGTTGATGTGTTCTTGGTCCACCTCTGTCGGTCATACTTGTACCCATCTGTGGGGCCAAACTGCACCCACCTCTGTGGTGGAGGCATCTGTGTTTACCACTGGACATGAGGAAATTTAGCGCATGGCCACTCCAGAGCAAAGAGCTGCCCTGCAGCACCACGGTTGAAGGACTAAAAGACATTCTGTGGAGATATGAACAAGAACAAATTTGTGGCTTAGCAGGTCTAGCCAGCCATCTGAAAGGCCCAGATGTGCAGGATCTCCAGTGCTACCACCTGTGCCGCTGTGCCAACAAAGTCAGAAATGGAACTCTTGAGCCAAGCTGCAACTTTTGAATTAGACTTAGAGTGGCCTGAGTCAAAGACCATTCCTATGAACTGTGTTGTCTGAGAATGAGACAGCTGTCTCTTTCCCCAGTTGATTATTAAGTCCAGTGTCTGAGTGTTGTTTAGTAATGTGCATGTGTTTCTGGTGGCCTGCTCCTTGGAAAGGACATAGACCAGCCAATGTTTGGCAAGATCTTCAGCTCCCGAGCCACTTAGAAAATCAACAAAACATGTAATTTGACTAGGTGTGCCCAAACTTAAGACTGTGATATATTTAGGCAAATAAATGTATTTATATCTTCATCCAAATGCAGGAAAACATTATTTACAAATACTGAGATAATACAATCATGAATAGTAAAATGAAAATGAAAATTGCTTTTGTTTTTTTGATGTTAAAATTCTGTTGTTTAATCATTTGAGCTTACAATTATTTTTAAAGAATATCAAATAAAACAGAAATTAAAGAAATCTACACTATTTCCTGTAGTGTGTAAAGCAGCAAATAAAGCTTAAAATAAATTTATAAATAGTTAAAATGAACAGTTTTTTAGAAAAAAAAAAAAAAAATACAAATCTTACACATTTCAACACATGGCCACCAAAAGAACAGGTGAATATAACATTTCATATATACTTAGATTTCACTTCTGTTGTTATTCTCTAGGCCAGTGTATAGTACAACAAAGTGTTACAATTGGCCCATGACACTGTTACAACTGTCCCTCATGGTACACAGATGATTACCCCACCTAGAGTTTGTCCGTGGTAGTGCAAGAAAAGAAAAAGTTCAAGTGTATTTGGTCTACACTGTGCTGCTGAAGTTAAAAGAACGTTGTTAAAACAGGTGAGTCAGCATTTTCCAGCTTCAATTAAATGTACGTTCATTGTCAATACTCTGTCATTTACTTGGAAACGATTTTCTATTTGGTTAAACTATTAACTAGTTAACACAGCAGAACCCAACATAAGAGCATTTTACAGTTCTGATACTGATACTGTTCTTTAGCATATGACTGATTTCTGATAAACCTGCATAATTTTGAAAGACAACAGTGGAGCACAGAGATGGGAATTTAATAAGTCATTACTGATGATAAGTCACTTTCCTCTAAAAAAATATAACTGAGACAAAACACGATGTAAGATACTGACAAATAAATGCAATTCTTTTATCATTATCGGAATTTCATATGATGAAATATTAAGCAATTACAGAAAGGTTTATCTTCTGTTTGTGACCTTAGTTGATATCGATACACTCCTGCGCATTTTACTACACAATTACCGTTTATTTGCTGATTTTAACATATTGAAAATATACACATCTATATTTTCAACATGTTAAACTGAGGAAATACATATAAATTGTGATCTAACAATTGGAGAAAAATATTTATTTACTATTTATATTAAAGATAAATGAAATATATTTACATTTGTTCACTTTTGCTTACAACTGTGTGTGCATACATAGCCTAAGTGTAGGACGCGCGCAGGGCAACTCCACAAGTCCGCAAACACTGGTTTAAACAGCTGCTGATCTTTAATAAATATTTCGTATGGTAAAACAAGCATCGCCCTTTCTTTTTGGATGTGTCCCCTTAATGTTATCAGGCAGTCTGCAACAGCCGACATATCGCATCTGATGCTATTTAAACATCTGATTACGATTTTGTTTGGCTGTTCTCTCACAATGTGACAAGCTTTAGCTTGTGTCCTTGTTCAGGCAGGCCACAAGTGCATTATATCTCTGTGTAACAGCACAGCCAACAGATGGCGCACTTTCACTTCACAGATATCTCATGGGCCCCATTATTTATGCATTTAATGTTGCGTATAACGCAGCTTCGTTATCGTTGTTTAGCAGTGAGATTCCCCTCTGATAAAACTCTCAGGCCCTGATGCTACAGCACGACACTGCTACAGGCAACCTAGAAAAACATGAGCGAGTGCACTACGCTTCCAAAACAGCAGACGGCGCGCGGGCCGACGTGTAACTCCACAGAAACGGCAGCCGTGAAATATGGAGGTGAGAGAATCCTCCGCAGCGCCTTATTCTGGAAACAGATTGTGCGTGGGGCCCTGCTACCATGGTGTCTGTCAAGGTCACTGTTCTGCACTTAAATCACTGCCTCTCGACTTTTTAAGATTTTTTGTAGCTTTGTGAGACTCCACACTTGGAGGGAGACATGACTGCAGAGCGTAGCGTTCTAATTCATTTGCCACACCTGATTGAACTGATCAGCTAATCTCCAAGGCCTTCAGGACTTTTATTTCGTGTTTACACGTTTTGTAAAGACACCTTCCTGAAGATTGCAGGTCCAATCCTAATCGACCCGACGTGATCTATCTAATTATTGTCTTTGATTAGTTGAAAGATGTTGTTAAATCTGGGTTGAGGGTAAAACCTGCAAGAATGCAGATCTCCAGCAGGAAGGTTGGTGACCTCTACTGTGCAGTGATTTGCTATGTTCTTGTTGATACAATTACAAAATCTCTTAAACTAGGAAAAGGCAATATTACTAAATAGAGCTAGCAAAAGCCAAGGTCCTCAAAGCTGCAAAATGTTGCAGTACATAGAATCCCCTACCAAGAACTGTTTTATCAGTTTCAATATTTATAAATGTTTATGTATAATCATCAGCATCGGCAGATATGTACATGAAAAATACCTGATGTCTGCATTGGCCCACAGTTCCCGTATCATTGAATCGTATCATCGGTTACAAAAACCAATACAATTTTTAGTCAAAGTATTTACTGGGTTACTGTCTTGATGCAGCCCAAACCCTGAAAAACAGCCATAGACAAGTATCGTTCCTCCACATAATTCTTTGCTCTGCATAATTCATCACTCTAGAGAACACATTTCCACTGCTCCACTGAGTCCAGTGGCAACGTACTTTACACCACTCCAGCTGACACTTGGCATTGTACATAGTATTCTTAGGCTTGTGTGCAGCTGCTCGGCTATGGAAGCTCATTTCATCAGTCTCCAGACGCACAGGTCTTGTGCTGATGTTGCTCCCGGGGCAGTTTGGAACTCTATAATGAGTGATGTAACAGAGGATAGGCAATTTATATGTGCTACATGCTTTAGCACTTAGCGGCCCCACTCTGTGAGTTTGCACAGTCTTTCGTTTTGTAGCTGAAGAGTTGTTGCTCCTAGACAGTTGAATTTCACAGTAATAGCACTTACAGTTGACAGGGACAGATCTAGCAGGAAAGACGTTTCACAAATTGTGGCCTCCTGTGACCATGTTAAAATTCAATGAGCTCTTCAGTATGATCAGTTTTACTGCCAGTGTTTGTCTATGGAAATTGTATAATTGCATGCTTCATATTATACCCCTGTTAGCAATGAGAGGGCCAGAAAACTAAACTCAATAATTAGAAGGGGAGTCCACATATTGTTGGCCATATAGTTTATGTAAATTTGCTGGATTTCATGAAACACAGAAACAGTACATTTAAAACAGGCTGTTTTAGCTTCTAATTTTCCATATATGGACTGCATGGACTGGGGAGTGAATGATAGTTGTGAAATTTTAGCAGTAGTTAGATACTTTAAGTAGAGAAACTTAAAATTAGTTTTCTACAACATGGGCGCTTAAAGCTAAAAAAGGGTATTTGTGTGTTTGTCATTGTTCCACCACAATATAATCAGTTCTTCCAGTTGTTTGCACATACAGTGTGTCTTTAAACATAATTCTAAATTGTACCAAAACATCTAATCAAATTGAATCATGATGAAATCTCAGAATTGAAATTGAATTGAATTGCCCTGAATTGTTTCCCAAAGAATTGTCATTGATGTACACCCCTAATGCTAATCTCTCTTGAGAGGCATGTGGGTCTAACCATTAGTGTCATAAATTCATTATAGCAGGCTAAGCAATCCCTCTGTTCCTTTTCACTTATTAAGCCTACCAGTGCTTTCAGAAACCTAGTTTGTGTTGTGTTACATAAGCCACTTCCCATAATAACCATACTCTGGGATGCAGAACTGGAAACTGAAAAGTGTATTAGTTTTTCATCCATTTTAGAGACGTTCTGAGGTAAAAGGTTCTGAGGCAATGGAGCGAGAGGAATGGATGTGTGTGTTTTAGAG
>JAILXH010112635.1:9612-22910 GCA_023558415.1 Piaractus mesopotamicus
TGAACTGTTGTGCAGCTGAAATCCTGTATCAAACAAGAACAAGAAAACATTTCACTTTCATAACTACGGCAGTGTCTCCTCAGTTCCCAAACGCTAATAGACTGCTGTTAAAAGAAGAGGTGATGAAACACAGTGGTAAACAGGCCCCCGTCCTGACTTTTTTGGAATGTGTTGCTGGCATCAAATTTAAAATTGGCATATATATTTCAAAAAACAAAATATCTCAGTTTCAACATTTGCTATGTTGTCTTTGTAGTATTTTCCTTTAAAAAATGGTTTGCATGATGAGCATATCTTTGTATTATATTTTAATTTACATTCTGCACAGCATCCCAACTTTTTCGGAAATGGGGTTATACATGGGGGAAAAAAGGAGTTTCCAAAACTGGAGTTCAAAAGATGAAATGGTTGAAAGCTGCAGAGCAAATGTGAATCCTAACAACCTCCTAGAAGACCTGGTACACACCCCGAAACTGCCCCCATCAGATAAACAGCACTTAAAGCTTTGATCTTTGAGAGAGAGGAGAAAATCAAGCTGCTTCAGATCTGAAAACATCCACAGGTGTTTCCGTCCATCCTGTGAGAAGAACACAGTGCTATGGGTCTGAAAGGATGTGTAGCTGTCGAGAAGAACCTCACTGAGAAAAGGAAGAGAACATTTCAACTAGAGCACCAAAACTGGCCATCTGGAGATGTGGAGTACGGTTTTATGGATGGATAAGTATTATCTGTTATCGGGATTACTTGGATTCTAAGAAGGAAAACATTCAACCATCTCCTAAGATGCTGGAAAAATGAACAAAGTTTATTTAATGGCTATTTTGAGTGGAAATTATATAAATGAATGGTGGTGTCTGACATTTGCACAATACTGTACATCTTACTTAAGATAATTTTAACTTACATTTATTCATGTGTTTTTCAAGACCAGGCAGTACTTTGATTTGGCTATCCAAAACATTCAAATGGCAATATCTCAGAAAGACATAGGAGTGCAAAACATGGTAGGTATTTTTGCATTACACACATGCATTAATAAACAAGCTAGAATATGATCTTTTTGTCTTCTATAGTGCAATGTGAATATTGCATGGCTGTGTAAACAGAAATCTTTCTTTTTTCTACTTTTCTATTATCTTGGATTAGTTGTATTGGTTTGTATTCAAGTTCTCTAAACCTGCGTAGATAAGATGTTTTCTAGTTCTATAAAATGTTTTTGAAGTTGCATGTCTTCACACTTAGACTGTTAGTGTTATGTAAATTCAATTACTCGATCACTGATTTGATTGTATATAATACTTTTTTTAATCAGAATATTCCTGATGTCTTGCGCCCTTTGGCTGATCAGTGCTACAAGACAGGCTGCTTGATGGCTTTGCATAACCCTCCCATCCTTCTTGACTGGATGAGCTGCGGAGAAGGAGCCTTCCCACCTATTAAAACTGTAAGAACATCTGTGTTTTGAATGAATAAAATTTAATTAAATCTTAATCTAGTCCTATTAATTAAATCATCATCTCTCTTTTGCCCCAAAACAGTCAACAACCAAGGCTGTGGATAAACATTTGAGTAGTATCTAAAAATAGATGCAAACACAAAATTGTCAGGCATTAGGCCAAAGTTGGCCCTACCGACTTAGCAACATAAGCAAGTGCTTAGGGGTCTGAGGCCCTTCTGAACCACTTCTGGGTTATTACTACACCATTAGATTGTGTAAGATGCTCAAGTGGGAAGAACAGAGAAGAAATCAGACCATGAATAATCCAGTTATAGATTCTTGGGCTATTATTAATCCAGTTTTATATACTCAGACTGTGATTAGTGCAAGTTTATATAATCGGGCTGTGATTAATCCAAATTTAGATAATCAAACTGTGATTAATCCAGGTTTAGACACTCAGACTATGATTAGTCCAGGTTTAGACACTCAGACTGTTAACAGTCCAGGTTTAGACACTCAGACTGAGAATAACTCAGGTTAATATACTCAGACTGCGATTAATCCAGGTTTAGATCCTCAGACTGTGATTGATCCAGGATGAGATACTCAGGCTATGATTTATCCAGGTTTTTATAATCAGACTGGGAATAATCCAGGTTTAGATACTCAGCCTGTGATTGATCCAGGCTTAGACCCTCAGAATGCGAATAAACCAGGTTTAGATACTCAAACTGTGATTAATCCAGGTTTAGGCACTTAGACTGATATTAACCAAGGATTAGATACACAGACTGTAGTTGATCCAGGTTTAGATACTCAGACTGTGATTAATCCAGGTTTTGGGACTCAGACTGATAATAACCAAGGTTTAGATTCTCAGGCTGTGATTGATTCAGGATTGGATTTTCAAACTGTGATTGGTCAAGGTTTAGATACTCAGACTGTGACTAATCCAGGTTTACATATTTAGACTGTGGTTAATCCAGGTTTAGATACTGAATTTGTGATTAATCCAAGTTTAGACACTCAGACTGTGATTAATCCAGCTTTTGATACACAAGCTGTGATTGATCCAGGATTTGATACTCTGACTGTAGTTAATCCAAGTTCAGATACTCAGACTGTGACTGATCCAGGATTAGATACGCAGACTGTGATAGATCTGGGTATTGGTATGGAGACAGTGGTAAATCGAGGTTTAGATACTCAGACTCTGATTAATCCAGGTACAGAAACTCAGACTGTGATTAATTCAGGACTAGCTACTCAGACTGTGATTGATCCAGGTTTAGATACTCAGACTGTGATTAATCCAGGTTTAGATACTTAGGCTGTGATTGATCTAGGGTTAAACACTCAGACTGATATTAACCAAGATTGAGATACTCAGACTTTGGTTGATCCAGGTTAAGATATTTAGGCTATGATAGATCCAGGTTTAGATACTCGGACTGTAGTTAATCCAGGTTAAGATACTCAAACTGTGGTTGATCCAAGTTCAGATATTCAAACTGTGGTTGATCCAAGTTCAGATATTCAGACTGTGGTTAATCCAGGTTTAGATAGTCAAACCATGATTGATCCAGGTTTAGATATTCCAACTGTGATTAATCTATGTTTAGATACTCAGGCTGTGATTGATGCAGTTTTAGATAATGAGACTGAGATTACCCCAGGTGTAGATACTCAGACTGTGAGTAATCCAGGTTTAGATACTCGTACTGTTGTTAATCCAGGTTTAGATGCTCAAACTGTGACTGATCCAGGCTTAGATACTGAATCTGTGATCAATCCAGGTTTAGATACTCACACTGTGATTGATTCATGTTTTGATGCACAGGCTGTGAATGTTCCAGAACTTGATACTCAGACTATAGCTAATCCAGGTTCAGATACTCAGACTGGGAGTAATCCAGGTTTAGATACTCACACTATGATTATTCCAGGTTTAGATATGCAGACTGTGATTAATCCAGGTTTAGATATGCAGGCTCATTTTGATCCAGGTGTAGATAGTCAAACTGTGAGTAATCCAGGTTTTGATACTCAGGCTGTGATTAATCCAGGTTTAGATACACAGTCTGTAGTGAATCCAGGTTAAGATACTCAAACTGTGGTTGATCCAAGTTTAGATACTCACACTGTGATTAATCCAGGTATATTCAGGCTGTGATAGATCCAAATTTAGATACTCACATTCTGATTATTTTTATGTTTAGATACTCAGGCTGTGATTGATGCAGTTTTAGATACTGAGACTGAGATTAACCCAGGTGTAGATACTCAGGATGTTTTTGATCCAGGTTTAGATACTGATACTGTTGTTAATTCAGGTTTAAATACTCATACTGTTGTTAATCCAGGTTTAGATACTGAAACTATGATTAATCCAGGTTTAGATACTCACACTGTGATTGATCCATGTTTTGATGCACAGGCTGTGATTGATCCAGGATTTGATACTCAGACTGTAGTTAATCCAGGTTCAGATACTCAGACTGGGAGTAATCCAGGTTTAGATACTGAGGCTGTAATAGATCTAAGTATCGGTATGGAGACTGTGGTAAATCCAGGTTTAGATACTCACACTATGATTAATCCAGGTTTAGATACTGAGCCTGTAGTTGATCCAGCTTTAAATACACAGACTGTGATTATTCAAGGTTTAGCTACTCAGACTGTGGTTGATCCAGGTTTAGATACACAGTCTGCAGTTAATCCAGGTTAAGATACTCAAACTGTGGTTGATCCGAGTTTAGATACTCACACTGTGATTAATCCAGGTTTGTATACTCAGGCTGTGTTAGATCCAGATTTAGATACTCAGATTGTGATTAATCCAAGTGTAGATGCTCTGGCTGTCATAGATCCAGACTTAGATACTTAGGCTCAGATTGGTGCAGATTTAGATATTCAGACTGTGATTATTCCAGGATTAGATACTCAGTCTGTGATTAATCCAGGTTTAGATACTCACACTATGATTAATCCAGGTTTAGATATTCAGAGTGTGATTGATCCAGGTTTAGGCACTCGGGCTGTGATTAATATAGGTTTGGCTATTCAGACTGTGATTAATCTAGTTTTTTGATACTCCGGCTATGATTAATCCAGGTTTAGATATTCAGAGTGTGATTGATCCAGGTTTAGGCACTCGGGCTGTGATTAATGTAGGTTTAGCTATTCAGACTGTGATTGATGCAGTTTTAGATACTGAGACTGAGATTAACCAAGGTGTAGAAAATCAGGATGTTATTGGTCCAGTTTTAGATACTTAGACTGTTGTTAATCCAGGTATAGATACTGAACCTGTGATTTCTCCAGAATTAGATTCTCAAACTGTGACTAATCCAGGTTTAGATACTCAGACTGTGGTTTATCCAGGTTTAGATACTCAGCCTGTGATTGATCTAGGTTTAGACACTCAGAATGAGATTAAGCCAGGTTTAGATTCTCAGACTGTGATTAATCCAGGTTTAGGCACTCAGACTGATTGTGGTTGATCCAGGTTAAGATGCTCAGGCTGTGATAGATCCAGGTTTAGATACTCAGACTGTAGTTATTCCAGGATAAGATACTCAAATTGTGGTTGATCCAATTTCAGATATTCAGACTGTGGTTAATCCAGGTTAAGATATTCAAACCATGATTGATCTAGGTTTAGATATTCGGACTGTGATTAATCTATGTTTAGATATTCAGACTGTGATTATTCCAGGTTTAGTTACTAAGCCTGTGATTGATCCAGGTTTAGATACTCAAACTATGATTAATCCACGTTTAGATTCTCAGACTGTGATTGATCCAGGTTTAGGCACTCTGGCTGTAATAGATCTGGGTTTCGGTATGGAGACTATGTTAAATCCAGGTTTAGATACTCACACTGTGATTAATCCAGGTTTAGATATGCAGACTGTGATTAATCCAGGTTTAGATATGCAGGCTGATTTTGATCCAGGTATAGATACTCACACTGTGATTAATTCAAGTTTGTATAATCAGGCTGTGATAGATCCAGATTTAGATATTTAGGCTCTGATTGGTGCAGATTTAGATATTCAGACTGTGATTATTCCAGATTTAGATACTAAGACTGTGATTGATCCAGGTTTAGATACTCAAACTATGATTAATCCAGGTTTAGATTCTCAGACTGTGATTGATCCAGGTTTAGGCACTCTGGTTGTGATTAATCTAAGTTTGGATACTCAGACTGGTCAATCCAAGTTCAGATACTCAGACTGTAAATATTCCAGGTTTAGATAATCAGACTGAGATTAACCTAGGGTTAGATACTCAGCCTGATATTAACCAAGGTTTAGATACTCAGACTGTGGTTGACCAGGTTTAGATACTCAGACTGTAGTTAATCTAGATGTAGATACTCAGACTGTGGTTATTCCAGGTTTAGATACTTAAACTGTGATTGATTCAGGTTTAGATATTCAGACCGTGATTAATCAACGTTTAGATACTCAGGCTGTGAATGATGCAGGTTTAGATACTCAGACTGTGATTAATCCAGGTTTAGATACACAGACTGTGATTAATCCAGGTTTAGATACACAGACTGTGGTTAATCCAGGTTTACATACTGAGACTGAGATTAACCCAGGTGCAGATACTAAGGATGTTATTGATCTAGGTCTTGATACTCATACTGTTATTAATCCAGGTTTAGATGCTCAGAGTGTGATTAATCCAGGTTTAGATACGCAGGCTGGTATTGATCCAGGTCTAGATACTCAGAGTGTGAGTAATTCAGCTGTAGTTGCTCAGGCTGTCATAGATCTAGGCTTAGATACTTAGGCTCAGATTGATGCAGATTTAGATATTCAGCCTGGAATTGATCCAGGTTTAGATACTCACACTGTGATTAATCCAGGTTTAGATACTCAGACTGTGTTTGATCCAGGTTTAAATACTCAGACTGTGATTGATCCAGGTTTAGGCACTCGGGCTGTGATTAATCTAGTTTTAGACACTTAAACTGGTCAATCCAAGTTCAGATACTCAGACCGTGTTTATTCCAGGTTTCGATTATCAGACTGTGATTAATCGAGATTTAGATACTCGGATTCTGATTAATCCAGATTTAGATACTCAGACTGTGGTTGATCTAGGTTTTGATTCTCAGGCTGTGATTGATTGAGGATTAGACACTCATGCTGTGATTGGTCTAGATTTAGACACTCAGAATGAGATTAAGCCAGGTTTAGATATTCAGACTGTGACTAATCCAGGTTTAGATACTCAGACTGTGATTGATCCAGGTTTAGGCACTCGGGCTGTGATTAATCTAGCTTTACACACTCAAACTGGTCAATCCAAGTTCAGATACTCAGACTGTGATTATTCCAGGTTTAGGCACTCAGACTGATTTTAACAAAGGTTTAGATACTCAGGCTGTGGTTGATCCAGGTTTACATACTCAGGCTTTTGTAGATCCAGGTTTACACACTCTGACTGTAGTTAATCCAGGTTAAGATACTCAAACTGTGGTTGATCCAAGTTCAGATATTCAGACTGTGGTTAATCCAGGTTTAGATACTCAGACTGGTTAATCAAAGTTCAGATACTCAAACTGTGATTATTCCAGGTTTAGATACTCAGACTGTTATACATGCAAGGTTACATACTCAGAATGTGATTATTTCAAGTTTAGACCCTCAGGCTGAGATTAACCTAGGGTTAGATATTCAGACTGTGGTTGATCCAATTTAGTTACTTAGACTGTGATTAATCCAGGTATATATAGTCAAACTGTGATTAAACCAGGTTTAGATACTCAGGCTGTGATTGATGCAGTTTTAGATACTCGGACTGAGATTAACCCAGGTTTAGATACTCAGGATGTTATTGATCCAGGTTTAGATACTCATACTGTTGTTAATCCAGGTTTAGATATTCAAACTGTGATTGATCCAGGTTTAGATACTGAAACTATGATTAATCCAGGTTTCAATACTCAGACTGTGTTTAATCCAGTTTTAGATATGCAGGCTGATATTGATCTAGGCATAGATACTCAGACTGTGAGTAATCCAGGTTTTGATACTCAGACTGTTATAGATGTAAGGGTACATACTCAGACTGTGAGTAATTCAAGTTTAGACCCTCAGACTGAGATTAACCTAGGGTTAGATATTCAGCCTATGATTGATCCAGGTTTAGGTATGCACACTGTGATTTATCCAGATTTTGGCACTTGGGCTGTGATTAATCCAGGTTTATGTACTCAGACAGTTTAATCCAAGTTCAGACACTCAGACTGTGATTATTCCAGGTTTAGATACTCAGTTATAGATGTAAGGTCAGATACTCAGACTGTGAGTAATTCAAGTTTAGACCCTCAGACTGAGATTAACCTAGGTTTAGATACTCAGACTGTGATTGATGCATTTGTAGATATTGAGACTGAGATTAACCCAGGTGTAGATACTCAGGATGTTATTGATCCAGGTTTAGATACTCAAACTGTGATTGATCCAGGTTTAGATACTGAAACTGTGATTAATCACGGTTCAGATACTCAGACTATGACTGATCCGGGTTTAGATGCACAGACTGTGATAGATCTGGGTATCGGTATGGAGACTGTGTTAAATCCAGGTTTAAATACTCCCCCTGTGATTATTCCAGGTTTAGATACTCAGACTGTGATTAATCCAGGTTTACATATGCAGACTGATTGTGATCCAGGTTTAGATACTCAGACTGTGAGTAATCCAGGTTTTGATACTCAGACTGAGATTAGCCTAGGGTTAGATACTCAGACTGTGGTTCATCCAATTTAGTTACGTAGACTGTGATAAATCCAGGTTTATATAATCAGACTGTGATTAAACCAGGTTTAGATACTCAGGCTGTGATTGATGCAGTTTTAGACACTCAGACTGAGATTAACCCAGGCGTAGATACTCAGGATGTTATTGATCCAGGTTTAGATACTCATACTGTTGTTAATCCAGGTTTAGATAATCAACCCGTGGTTGATGTTATTGATTCAGGTTTAGATACTCATACTGTTGTTAATCCAAGTTTAGATACTCAGACTGTGAGTAATCCAGGTTTAGATACTCAGCCTGTAGTTGATCCAGGTTTAGATACACAGACTGTGATTATTCCAGGTTTACATACTCAGACTGTGGTTAATCCAGGTTTATATACTCTCACTGTGAGTAATCCAGGTTTATATACTCAGGCTGTGATAGATCCAGATTAGATATTCAGATTGTGATTAATCCTAGTGTAGATGCTCTGGCTGTCATAGATCCAGGCTTAGATACTTAGGCTCTGATTGATGCAGATTTAAATACTCAGACTGTGATTATTCCAGGTTTAGATACTCAACCTGTGATTGATCCAGGTTTAGATACTCACACTGTGATTTATCCAGGTTTTGGCACTTGGGCTGTGATTAATCCAGGTTTAAATACTCAGACTGGTTAATCAAAGTTCAGATACTCAGACTGTGATTATTCGAGGTTTCGATACTCAGACAGTGTTTAATCCCGGTTTGGATATGCAGGCTGATATTGATCTAGGTATAGATACTGACTGTGAGTAATCCAGGTTTTGATATTCAGGCTGTGATTGATCCAGATTTATATACACTGTGATTTACCAGGTTTTGGCACTTGGGCTGTGATTAATCCAGGTTTATATACTCAGACTGCTTAATCCAAGTTCAGACACTTAGACTGTGATTATTCCAGGTTTAGATACTCAGTTATAGATACAAGGTTACATACTCAGACTGTGAGTAATTCAAGTTTAGACCCTCAGACTGAGATTAACCTAGGGTTAGATATACAGACTGCGGTTGATCCAATTTAGTTACTCAGATTGTGATTATTCCAAGTGTAGATGATCTGTCTGTCATAAATCCAGGCTTAGATACTTAGGCTCTGATTGATGCAGATTTAGATACTCAGCCTGTGATTTATCCAGGTTTAGATACTCACACTGTGATTAATCCAGGTTTAGACACGCGCACTGTGATTTATCCTGGTTAGGGTACTTGGGCTGTGATTATTCCAGGTTTAGATATTCGACTCTCATGAATCTAAATTCAAATACTCAGACTGTGATTATTTCAGGTTAGATAATCAGACTGTGATGAATCCAGGTTTAGATACTCAGCCTATAGTTCATCCAGGTTTAGATACACAGACTGTGATTATTCCAGGTTTAACTTCTCAGATTATGGAAGATGCAGGTTTAGATACTCAGTCTGTGATTAGTCCATGTTTAGATCATCAGACTATAGTTAATCCAGGTTTAGATACTCACACTGTGATTAATCCAGGTTTATATACTCAGGCTGTGATAGATCCAGGTTTAGATACTCAGACTGTGATTAATCCAGGTTTAGAAACTTGGACTGTGATTAATCCAGGTTTAGAAACTTGGACTGTGATTAATCCAGGTATAGATACTCACACTGTGATTAATCCATTTGACGTATTTGTCAAATATCAAAAAATGACATTTCACATGAAATTTCACATTCTGTTCAATTTTGTTACATTTTGTTTAATCCAGGTTTAGACGTTGCGGCTGTGTTTAATGTAGTGGAAAGTCAAAAATTAATTCACTCAGACCTAGTTAGGAAGACCTTCCGAAAAATGAGAGACACAGTCAATGCACTCCTTCCAACTCCAAGTTTATTAACACACACAGGATTATATATATATGTATACATATACCACAGTTGTCACACCCACACCCTCTCATATCCTTTACTGTTATGCAGATTCCCCCAACCTCAAGCCCTCTCAATACTGACTTCATTCTCCTGCCTGAGGTGAGGATACAATTAATCTTTGTATTTTTAACAAGTTTTCTATATGTTTTCAGGGGGTATGGCAACACAAAGTTCAAGAACAGTTTGGTCTTGCATACACAGGCACTTCTGAGATGTTTACAGTAAATACAGGGCCCTCTTCCTCATTCTGTCTTTGTTGCCCTCTTGTGCTGATAGAGACAAAACAGTTATGCACAGTGACACTATTGCTAGACATAGATTTGCATTTTTCCATCACATTTCCCCCTTTTTATGATTTTTTTTTTTTTGTTTATGATTGTGAAATAAAGAAAATGCAAAAGCCTGTTCTGCTTTCAGCCTAAGCATCATCAACTAATGCATTGCACAAAATCATAACGTATTTACACTGCTTTACTTTCTTATTTAGACTAATCACAGGGAAAGTGGGGCAAGTCATCAAGGGAATTGTCATTAGGGAAGAGATCAAGTTCCCCCTCAGCGTTCCCATCACCAATGAAGGGCATGCAAATCATTGTGCATGTAATTGAACACTCAATAGTTTGCATGACCAATCCTCTCAGGCATGGGATAATACAACACACTATCACTGTGAACACAGCCAACACTATCACAACCACTACAGCTAATTTTGTAGCCAATGCACACCACCTGCCAAAGTATGAGTTTAACAATTCAGTTCATTCTGCACCACTGAAAAGTCCTTCATTTCAACTGCGAGGGCCGTTAGTTTTGCCACTGCCGTTGCGAATGAGCAATTAGCAGCTGTATGATTGGGTGTACATGTACAATACAGGTCCCCAAACCTATGGCACACTCCTCCTTTTTCTGTCAGTAGCATATGCAAAACTGATTTCTGATATGCCATTTGAGAGGTGTTATGCAACTGCTCAACCAAGGCCTTCAGCCCATCTCATGTTAAATTTGCCAAATTCTGCTGATTACACCAAATATTATTGATTTGATCTACATTCTTATTGACAGTGACCCGAATAAAAATAGACTGAAATACTGCGGCTGTCTGGATTTCCTCTAGGCACACCAATAGCATCAATATAAGTCAGGCACCAATAGCATCAATATCAGTCAGGCAGTCCATCAGAAAATCTCTTATTTCTGTGCCTGCGATCATTCTAGGTGTGGGGTCAGGTCACCAAGACTGAAAATCACAGGTGGTTCCGCTTGTGTTACTAAGCCACATGTCCCTGTCCAATTTGAAGACATAGCGGAGTGCAAACGCCCTCCATTCCCACAGCACCAGAATATATCTGCGCATCCATTGGGTGACCAAGTGTAAGCAATACGGCAGGTAGTAAGTATGCACTAGTATCTAAAAAGTTAGATGCATTATTGATGGCTATAGAGTTGTTAGTGACAGCCCAAGTTATTGAACATCTACCAGAGAAATGGCCCACATCATGTACAAACGGGCGCACTCATTTACCTATTGTACCGCTCTTATTTAGGGAGAGTTAATGCGTAAAACATTCATACAACACATTTGGATTCTCTATATAATTATCTGCATTCTCAATTAGTCTGGTTGGGGATAATAGCAAAAAGGACCTCAGCCAGTATGGGCATTTGCGACCAATAATGAAATAATTGAAGGCTGTGTGGCCAAAACACATATTCCACCTACAGCTTCATTCACAGTACAATTAGATTCAATGCAGCTACTACAGCATTTATATATTTGGCACATGGGGAAGCATTATATGGCAGTGGCATTGTGAGAACCTCACAGGCACTCATACATATGTAAAAAGAGACATTGGTGGCTGTGCTGACAGCATACTTAGCTTCCTGATGCCACAAATTTGTAGTAAGACTCACCCTTCTGGATTCAGAGCCAAATAAATCATGGTGAGGAGAGAATAGATGAATGTCAGCCAAATGATCTGCATTATTGCCTCACAGAGATGCATTATTCTGGCTAAATCAGCCTTGAACATCGTACTCTCTTACTGGTTTCCAATGGTGGAGCTCATTTGCAGTGGGTTAAGTGGATCCAAGGGGTGGTCCCAATGGTCCCAATCAACACTGCTGTTTTTAGTGCTTGCATCTGTGGTCCTTAATCACCAACCAGTCTCCTGTTTTAAAGGTATGTGTCTTCCCCTGTGATGATTAGGGTAAAGCTGCCACTGCCTGTGAACAAAGAGACTTCAGAGTGATCAACAATTTCTTACTATAGGCCAACATATGATCCTCAAGCTGTTCACGATTACTAATGTCACCTGGTGGATCCTATCCCCATCTAGATGGTCTTCCAAACAAAATTTCAAAGTGTGTTAGCCCCACGCATGTACATTAATATTAGTGGCAAAGCCTGCACCCAATTGAGCTCTGTCTCTGCACAGCACTTTTGCAGCTTGTTCTTAATGGTGGCATTTTCCTGATCTACTGCACCTGCATTCTGAGGATGGCATGAATAGTGCAGTTTGACATGTACGCCCAATCATTCCTCAAGTTCTGATAATGCTGAGCTAATAAAAGCTGGCCTATTAACACTACCAAGGAATTCCCCAACGTGGGATAATGTGTTGTACTAGTGCTGTAGCTACTCCACCAGTATCCTGCTTACTAGTAGGGAAACACTGTACTCATTCTGAGAGCATGTCTACTACCACTAAACAATAGTGCTTATCTTCATACTGAGTGAATTCAATAAAATCCATCTGCAAATGTTCAAATGGCTTATTGGATGGAGGATGTGCCTCTGGTGATGCTTGTATCCTTCTTGCATTTTTGCATTAATATCTTGGACAGTATCCATCCATCTTGTCGTTGGCCTTCCTTTCCTCTGTTGTCTTCAAATGTTCGGAGCGTAACTGTCTTTCCCAATCGAATGTTTCTTTCTTATGACATCCCTAAAATAAAAGCTTGGTTATGTTGGCTTCAAGTTCAAGAAGTGATGCTAAATTGGGTCAAGGAGTAATTAGTCCTCTTTGCTGTCCAAGGTACTCTTAAATGTCTTCATCAACAACAGTTGGCATCAACAGAGACATCAATATTTTTCCTGTGTGCATTTTTTATTGTCCAGTTTTTACATTAATGAAGAACCACAGA
>JAILXH010112685.1:923-12518 GCA_023558415.1 Piaractus mesopotamicus
AAACTCTGATTACTTCATTAATCACAAAGAAAAAAAATGCCTGATTACTCAAGTACTGATAATATCAATAGTAGCAGCCCTAATTCTAATCATAATCAGTGGACGGAATGAAAAATTCAGTACCATTAAGACATTCTGCACATGTTAGTGTATGTATGTAAGGATTTAGAGGGGAAAGAGAAAGAGGAAGGGAAAGATTAAAAAAAGAGAATGAGAAAAAGGAAAGACTCAGATACTCTCTGTGCCCGAAGGTTCAGTAAATAACACACCTGATTAAGATCAAAAGCAAGGCAGGGTGATAAAATGGACTGTGCACATATGTGTGTGCACACATGCATGCATCTGTTCTCACGCCAGAAACACCAACAGACACACAGCACATACAGAGACAGTGTAAAAAGGCAAAGATCATCATTTATTTATTTCATTTACAGTCAAAACAACCATTAAGTACAAGGAATTCATTTTCAGAGACAGACAATTACAGAGGCCTTTAGTGTGTCCACTCTAATTTATTACAGCTTCCATTCTTTTTAGGAGGCTCACTTTCAGTTTTTTTAAGAAATGTGCAGAGATATTTTTTTTCTGTTCAGTCTTAGAATTTGGTTGCATTGTCTGCTTCTCACAATCCACATAATCCAAACACATTCAGTGATGCTGAGGTCTGGACTCTGGGTGGTCAGTCCATTGTTCAGCTTCTTTGTTTGATGTGTCCGTCTCCTTTTCTCAGTGAGGCCTCTTGACAGCTACACATCCTTTCAGACCCATAGCGCTGAGTCGTCTTCTCACAGTGGAAGGATGGACAGAAACACCTGTGGATGCTTTCAGATCTGAAGCAGCTTGATTTTCTTTCAGAGGTGGAAGCTTTAAGTACTGTTGATCTGACTGGGACAGATTTGGTGGTCTCCAATCAGGTCTGATCAGCTCAATTTCCTCCTAAAGGATGGACAGAAACACCTGTGGATGTTTTCAGATCTGAAGCAGCTTGATTTTCTCCTCTCTCTCAAAGATGAAAAGTTTGGAGTGCTGTTTATCTGATAGAGGCAGTTTTGGTGTCTACCAGGTCTTCCAGGTGGTCGTTAGGAGCCCCATTGTCTGTGTAGCTTAGTATACTGAAAGGAGGCAGTTTTGCGGTCTACCAGGTCTTGCACAGTTGTTAGGCATCGTGTTGTCTTTGACAATTTTTTGTACTCCAGTAGGCAGTTTTGGGGTCTGCCAGTTCTTCCAGGTGGTGGTTAGGAGTCATATGTTCTTGTTTGCATTTATTTACCTCGCCAGTTTTGGTGTCTACCAGGTCTTCCAGGTGGTTGTTAGGAGCCTCATGTTCTCTTTTTAATCATTTTTTGAACTCCACTTTTGGGGTCTACCAGCTCTTCCAGGTGGTTGTTAGGAGCCAGTTTTGGAACTGACTCAAAGTTTTATCATATGACTTTCTCCAGGTCTGATCAGCTCAATTTCCTCCTAAAGGATGGACAGAAACACCTGTGGATGTTTTCAGATCTGAAGCAGCTTGATTTTCTCCTCTCTCTCAAAGATGAAAAGTTTGGAGTGCTGTTTATCTGATAGAGGCAGTTTTGGTGTCTACCAGGTCTTCCAGGTGGTCGTTAGGAGCCCCATTGTCTGTGTAGCTTAGTATACTGAAAGGAGGCAGTTTTGCGGTCTACCAGGTCTTGCACAGTTGTTAGGCATCGTGTTGTCTTTGACAATTTTTTGTACTCCAGTAGGCAGTTTTGGGGTCTGCCAGTTCTTCCAGGTGGTGGTTAGGAGTCATATGTTCTTGTTTGCATTTATTTACCTCGCCAGTTTTGGTGTCTACCAGGTCTTCCAGGTGGTTGTTAGGAGCCTCATGTTCTCTTTTTAATCATTTTTTGAACTCCAGAGTTTTGGTGGTCTACTAGGTCTTGCGTGGTTGGTAGGAGTCGCGTTTATTTCAGTTTTTGAACTCCTGTCTTTTCACTTAAAAATAAATAAATTGTACTTAATGACCATTTTGACTAAACAAATTGAATACATGGTGGTCTCAGACTTTAGCACAGTACTGTAGACACGGATACAGACAGTTAGACACAAACACACACACGTCCTGAAGGGTTAAATGAGGGGGGCACACTGCAGACTCCCTGTGGCAGTAACAGCAGAAGGCTCAGCCCACCTGAGACTGAGAACGCAGATGTGACCCACAGTACACACACACACACAGACGCACGCACGCACACAGAATTATACTCAGATGAACTACAAAAATTCTAGATGACAAGCAACCCTACATACATTATATTCCACACATGGCAAACCATTCTGTTCCACCATACACTCTGTAAAACCAGGTCAGAGGCCTCATGTTTCCAGGTCACTTTATCATTAGGGATGCTCAGGTTAGACTTTTGAGGTTTGATAACTGTTACCATTTTAACACCATCAGACTAAAACCCTGATACCCTTACTAACTTTTTATTATTTTTAAAAACTCTACGCAAGGGCTCACCAATTAGTCGACATCGGTCCAGACTGCAAACCCCGCGAAGTATTTCAGCAGACCAAAGTGATACACTTCAAAAAATCTGTAGCAAAGCTGAAAAACTAGAAGGGGACAGTTCATTAACGAATTTCACGTTAACTTGAAAAGGCGTTGCTATTAAAATTCCATGTAGTTGCTAAGGTGCTGCTATGTTGTCCCAGGTAGCTGCTTAGATGTAACAAGCCATTGCTATGGAATCCCATGTGGTTGCGAAGATGTTATAAGTCATTGCTATGTAATCCCATTTGGTTGCTAAGGTGTTTCTAGGCCATTGCTATGTTATTCCAAGCAGTTGCTAAGGTGTTGTTGGCCATTGCTATGGTATCCCAGGTGGTTGGTAAGATGTTATAGGACATTGCTATGGAATCCCATGTGGTTGCTAAGGTGTTGCTAGGCTGTTGCAATGGTATCACAGGTGATTGCTAAGCTGTGGCTAGGCTGTTGCTATGGCATCACAGGTGGTTGCTAAGGTGTGGCTGGGCCACTGCTATGGTGTCCCAGGTGGTTGATAAGCCATTGCCAAGGTGTTGCAAAAACGTTGTTTGGCCATTGCTATGGAATCCGAGGTGTTGCCAAGGTGTTGCTAGGCTGTTGCTGTGGTATCCCAGTTAGCCAGCGACATACATAACAAAGCCCAGCACGGCTTCTGTAGCTTAAACAATTTGATGCATTTGTATAAACGACTTGGCCGAGTTTTACACAAACTTGGCCGAGTTTTACACAAAGTTTAATACATATTAAACTTTGTGTAATTTGTCCTTGTTGGATTTTATGTTAACATTTGTTGTTCACTTAATGAACACTGCTTATTTCAGAAACTCAGTCATGCTTCATTCCCTGCACACCAGTAAAGGCTTGTGAATTAGCGGGTTGACTACTGTGTAAAAGACCAATTACATTAAAACAGAAACAGACAGCATCACTGATGAGAAACGCTACAGATGTTTTTTCTCACCTTTCTGGAGTTCTGAAGTGTTGTTCCTCTGATTAGACGTCTCGCACTTTAAGTCAACCTTCAAAGCCTGCTTTATAGCACTAGCCTGCTTTTGCTTTCTCTGTTTACTGACCTTTGTATGTTCTACCAATTTAGTGAGGTGTTTAGTGGGTTTTCTAAGCTCTACAGTAATCTGCTTGCTGCTGGTTATTTGACTTTGGTCTGTCCCTGACCTCGTCTAAGACGAAATCTATATTGCACCTGCATTCAACCTCTCTAACTCCATCTTTACAAGACTCAAGTCAGCCTTATTCAGGCCTTTAGCTTACAAGCCTGTTTACTAAGGAAAAAACACTTCTTCAAGTCAACCTGCAATCAAAAATGACTTTTTAACCTTGTTAGTTCATATTCATCATGCAATATCATTTGGAAATGACCATTTAAGTTTTCCCGTGACCTGTGATAGAAATGCAGTGACTTTTCACCCCTCCAAACGTGCCCAAGAAGCGAGTTTATGTTGCTGTGCTCTGGAAACGCATATTTTACTTTATTTCTGCATCAAATTAGGGGACTGGTCAGTTTATGATTGAAAACTGGCCTACGGCAAATGATAGACTAGAGCATTCCTATGTCTCGGACAGTCTTTATCGATTATATTAAGAATCAAATAATCTAGTGATTATTTTGATGATTAATCAGTAATCATTCCATATTTATAACAGCAAACATTTAATTTTACTTTAAACAGACCTGCATGAAATGTAGAACTACAAACATATGTGCAATCATGAGATCCTGCTGCTGTGGGTTTCCTCTCTTTCAGTACTTATAGCTCCCCCTTGGAAAATGTTCAGTGGCTTTTTAATGACCTGCGAATTCCCCGTTTATCTTTCAAATGCAAAGTAATCACTAAGCCAATTCACAGAGAATAATACACTTTAATGAAATTTCTTAATTGAGTAATCATCACACCCCTACCTGTGTTGCAGTGGCATGTAGGAAATCATGGAAAAATGAAGAAAATTTTTTAAACGGAGTCGTTTTCGTTCAGCATATCCAGTGATTACAGAAGCATAACAAGAAGGTATTTATTGCCTTTTCCCTTCACAGTTCCAACTGAAACTGGACATGATACGGATACTATGAAGGTTGTGTTCGTGAGATAGCGGTGAAGCTGGCAACAAGTGTGAACACTTGAAAACTGCTAATCAGAATGCGCTAAACTCGACAGTCCTGCTTTGTTACGACAGCTCTCCCAGCGAAGACACTTGTGAAATGTGTTCCCACCTGTTTCACTCTTATTAGAAACTGGAATCAGCCTGATTAAATGCATCCTTATTGCCTTTTGCATCTTCATAGCAACATGCGAACGCACAGAGAGGCCTGCTGGGTGAACGAGCAGATTTACAAACAACTCCGGTGAACTCCGTGACTCCACGGAGAGGAAAGAGTCAACGGCTGAGCCTAAACAAGCTCGTTTCTCTGATCATATCAGCTGAACGTAATGAGCTGATCATTCTGGAGTGCCTGCAGGAGTACACACTCGTACACACGAGCACATACACGCACACGCACGCACACGTACGCCTACACGGGCGATGACTCACTGTAGTGGGTGCTGGGCTGTTAGACGGGATCAAAGAGCAATATTTTCTTGTTATGAATTACATGAGTTCGCATAAAGACACTACTTAAGCAAAGAGGGTCACTGCAGAAGGGGCCACTGAGCTTCATCTGGAGCTGGAGGAATAATCACCACTGGTACAAAATAAGGCGGGGACAGAGTCCTCTTTCGCTAGGATTGGGTGGCATCGCCTTTTTTCATTCAATAAATGTCAACAGTTGATACAGTGATACAGTGAAAATAAAAACATTCTATACTATGAAGTATGTCTCTGAAGAAAACCTTGTATCTCCAAAATAATAATAACTAATAATAATAACTTTACAGGAGAAGGAAAAAACATACTTTACTTTTAATGTAAGTCAATGGAATCAAACTTTTTTCCAAGTCACTTTGGGCCATTTCTTTTAGTCCATTCATCATGAAATGTACAGACAATGTAAAGGGCAAAGGGTATTTTCAAATTATGTCAACAACTGAAAAATTCTTCCGACAACAGTGATACATGAGTAATATATGGTATCCAAATGTGAATTTTTTCTATCATATATTATAAATATATATTACACATGCATGCTTGTATATACTGACATATGGCTAAAATATAACAGCCATATTTGAAAATGTATAATGTATATATAAATGTTATGTATCACTTTATGTGATAATTGTATCACATATGTATCACTGTTGTCGGAAGAAAACCTTGTATCTACATTTTTGTTGTTTTAAAGTTTTTTTATAAAATTTGAAAATACCTGTTGCCCTTTACATTGTATGTAAATTTCATGATGAATGGACTAAACAAGTGGCCCAATATGACTTGGGAAAAAAAGCTTGGTTCCATTGACTTACATTACAAGTATAGTAGGTTTTTTCCTTCTCCTGTAAAGTCACCATTTTGGAGATACAAGGTTTTCTTCCGACAAGAGCTACATATATATCATATCATGTTTTATGATATGTGTGTCATAAAACACTTTACATTCCTGTCATATTGGTATTTGATCATTTTTTATTGATTTATAAGCCATTAAGTAAACAACAATATAGTAGCCCTAACTGCACTTTTACATTTGAAATGCTGTATGCAGGTTTTAGCTTACTGACGTTGGACCCCGACACTCATCAGGCCAAATCTGCACCCCCAATAATTACAATCAGAGATGAGGTCCATGTTCACTGTCACAGGCCATCAAACATTTAAGGGAGGAATTTATTTTTGGCAATTTATATTTTTGACCCACTAATCAGCAAACTGAAAGGAGCTTCACAGGTAACTCAAAGCTCTAAATGGCGAGACGGACTAAAGGTCGGGTGTGTTTTTAATTAGTGCAAATAAATGCAAGATGGCTTGAAACTGAGTTAAGTGCAACAGTGTCACAGTCTGAGATTTAATTTTGGACTCAGACAAGCAAATGGGGACTTGTAATTACTCTCAGTTGGAAGATATTTTGTGTTCTAACAGCTAATTGGAAAGTCATTTAAGGCAATGCAAAACACCCATGTGACTCACCTCAGGCATTAGCATGCAAACTCAAAGTGTTCAGCAGTCACAGAGCAAGAAACTCAAGCAGGTGAAAATCTGGGCACTGTGTAGGTCACAGGGGTGTAAAAGCAACGACTTGAAGCTGATGATTCAACTGCACTAGCTGTAATGTCACAATACATCTAATTGGTTATTACTATGGTTGTGCATTGCAAAGCAATGTGCAACTATATTGTTCTTCGTTTTATATTCTTCTTCTTCTCTTTTAATATTCTTATTTTTCTGCCGGATGCACATGTAGCAATGGAATTATGCAGATTTTTTTTTCCCATAGGAATGAATGAAAAATGAATGGTGCAAAAGTTTTGCCATAATTCTTGTGTCACAACGATACAAATACACTAACACACACACTCCACACACCACACACCAAACACACACACCACACAAAGACACACATACTTTCAAGGTAGCAGGAGACTTTAAGTAGCAGTGTATTTAAGGGTGCCCTGAATTTAGGGTAGCAAATTTAAGGTAGCAAGAGATTTAAGGTAGAAGTGGATTTAAGGAGCAGTGAAGTTAAGATAGCAGGAAATTTAAGGTGGCAGTGGACTTAATAATTAGCAACCATAGCAACCACCTGTCATACCATAGCAACAACCTAGCTTCCACTTAGCAATGTAATAGCAACCACTTAGCAACCACATAGGAACACCATAACAAGCCCCTGGGATACCATAGCAACCATAGCAGCCACTTAGGAACACCATAACAACCACCTGGGAAACTATAGAAACACCTTAGCAACACCATAGCAACCAATTAGCAACCACCTAGAAACACGATAGCAACCACACAGCAACACTAATCACTGACAAATGACAATCAATCAAAAAATTTTGCCAATATTTGCCCCTCTGGTTGTTATAATATTAGAGTATTATTATGTATCAATCTCTAAAATTTACATTTTTAAACATAACATGCTTGTTTTCATTACTGTATTTGTTAGGGATTAGTAAGATCCACCAAATACAAGCACATATGCAACAATAATAGTATGCGTCTTATTATCCAAACATATGCGCATAGAGTTTATATGTTAATAATGAGTGCAGTCAGATTCAGCAGGACGACACTTAAGCTTTTTGTTTGTTCACATATTTAAACCACAACAGAGCAGTCCCACACCACGCACAGCAAAGATAATGCATGTGTTTGATTCTGGCATCAGTGTTTAAAAAACAGCATTTATTTAATTTTATAAAAGAACAAAATACTACATTCTGATTATACTGCTACACATTTTCGATTGTGATATGTCTTGAAAAATGTTATGGAATTAAAGAGCGGGCAGCAATAATTCGAACAACATTATTTACATTTGCTGGATTCACCCAAACATTTATGAAACATCTTTGATTTAAGGTAGCAAGAGATTTAAGGTGGTAGTGAATTTAAGGTGTAAGTGGATTTAAGGTAGGAGTGAAGTTAAGATGGCAGGAAATTTAAGGTGGCAGTGGACTTATGCAACCATAGCCACCACCAACTTAGCAACACCATAGCTGGACTTTTTCAGTGTTTCAAAAAGTTGGTTACAGGAGAAGGAAAAAAAAAAAAATACTTTACTTTTAATGTAAGTCAATGTAAACAGGCATTTTTCCTATTCATTTTATATATGGCTTCCAAAGTGGCTCAACCAGTATGTATATAGTATAGTGGTATGTGATATGTGTATTTATATATACATACACACACACAAACACACACACATATTATATATCACATACACTATACTATATACATACTGGCTGAGCCACATTGGAAGCCACATTGAAAGCCAAGAGTCGGTCCAGTGTTTCAAATTTTAAGTGGTCTTGGAGCGACTCTTGGTTTTTGGAAAAATTCAGAAAATTCAGTCCTCAAAATGGACCCAAAAAAGGTCCCAAAGAGATCTCAGTATGGTTTGTGTGTCAGTCATACATTGTAAAAACAAAACTATTAATAAAAACTATAATTTTGATCATTTTTATCACAGATGATACCATGACTCAATGTATGTATATATATGACCATTGTGTTCACTGCAGACGATTCCTCCCTCTGCTACTGTTCCAGTCTCCCATATCACTGGTTAATGTGGAGTGAAGTGGAAAAAGAGGCTAATTCTGCCGACAGCAGCTTTCGGCCACTCCACGTCCCCATGTGACATTTAGACTCCTACCTGCAGGCCTTTTCTGTTATTTAGAGTCCAGCGCTTGAATATGACCACATAAGTCGGCTGGCCAATTAACAGTCATACTGTAATTGTGGTGCAGGCGGGTAGCACTGGGTACAGTGGTAAGACATTTTGGGTTTTGTACTTTATTGTCTGCTGCAACTGATTATTTCAAAACGAAAGAAGATGACATGATTAGGGGGAGGAGGGTGTGGGAAAGATGTAAAAGTGGTGGGTAGCAGCAGTGACAGGTGTTAAAGAAAGTGCGATATTCAGAGAAATGCCCCGAGAACCAGACAGCGTGACCGAAATTGCATGTTCAGAGCAAAGTGTATTACATTTCATTGGCAGAGTAAATGAAAAAGCAGGGCTGCTTTTAAACAGCAAGATGCACAGTATTACGCATCACATTCCACCTTATTACACTAAATAATGATGCCAGATATAATGGATATAAAAAGCATTTACAGTTCAAAGATTTTGTATTTAGTTACCTCACAGTTCAACATTCTGGACACACTCCATTCCTTCATTACAACCACCTGCATTAGATTAGTCCATCCAGGATAAGTACCAGGATGATGTCCATTTTACAGGAAGCACTAAGCTAAAAATGAACCCTTGCAATGAAAAACGGTATCTGTCACATTTTGGGCAAAAATCATAGCATGGTAAGCATTGTTTAATGCCTTGTGTTTAAAATAAAGGGGTCACTAAAATATTAATAAAGCATAGTTTGGCTTTTAAAATGTAAAAGTTGTAGAAAAGGGTAGAATGGTTAATGTATGGTTTTTCGTTGGAAAAACAACATTTCTGGCTGAAAACCAAAACTGAAAAGGTGCTTTGTTTTTTAATTTGCTGTTTTGTGTATGATGTTGAATAAACATACTGAACATTAAAAAAAACATTTAAAAAAAAGGGTAATAAAGAAATATATATTTTTTATTATTCATATATAAGCTTTCAATAAGTCAAAACTGAAGTATCATTAAATACAAAACATAAATGTACATTTATGATGTAAGCCATATGCCATGAAATCCAACATCAACAAAAGAGAACAGTTGGCCATCCATTGCAACAATTTCCACTATTCCGCATGTCAAGTGCGATGTCATTTTTAAGTGCTATGAAGTATATGAGATATATTATATGAGATTACAAATCTTTTGTCTAATGTCTCTCATAGAAACCGTGAACTAGATTCACACTTCCCAACATTTTTTCCCACTGTTCATCTGCAGCTGCTCAAACTGTTGGAACGTGTCTGTGCTGACCAGCGCAGGACAGCAGAGGGAACAAGCAGTGTTTTTAAAACACTATTTCTTATTTCTATTATCATTTAAATCTTCTGTTAGGTGTTAGATTTTGACACTTCACTGTACAACTTTTGATTTCGGCCAAAATTTCAAACGCTTTTTCTCTTTTAGCCAAAAAAGTGCCCATTTTTGACTGGAAAGGTTTTGGTGCCTCCCCATTTATAAGTGCATGAGTTCCTTTAGTAGCCCAAGTTAAAGATATGTGGCGAGAGATCGAGGGAACACCAGTGTCGACTTAATATGCAGAACTGCATTATGACCTGACGCATTTTCCTTTTCAAACTGTAAATAATCGTGGACAAACTTGTTTTTAAGCCACAGCAGTAAACAACTTTTAAATATTTCAAAACTATTACATTCGATTTGCTGGGCTTTACGTTACAAACTATGTTACAAAAATACTACTACTATACATGACTATAATTCAACTCCATCACTTTACTCAGCATGCTGACTAGCCAGCTAGCTAAGTAGAAGATTTAATACCTTTCTTTTTGTTGTTGTTGTTAGCCTTGTAGCCTTTAGCGTACCGGGCTTTAAGTTACAGACTACTCCATGTTTTATATATGACTGCTGATTCAACTTCACTTTACTCAGCAAGCTGACTAGTTAGCATGCTAAAGGCTACAAGGCTAACAACAGCAAGGCATTAAAGCATTAAATCATGGTTCTACACCAAGTTTACAGACAGACAAAGCAGTTACTCATAAACGTTAAGTATGTTACACTCAAACTTGTCAAGTAAACATGCTGCATTACAAGGTTTGCATGGCTAACTGATTAGCACACTGAGGCCAACCTAACCGAGGGTGGGTGCGTTCGGTGGGTTCGGTCTAAATAATCCACTCCTCACTGTCCCCTCCTGCTGTGAGTGGCCACTTGTGTAACACAGGAGTGACGCACATCCAAGTGGTGAGTCCAAGTGGGTGAGGGCATGTTAACAAGAACTGTAACGGGGCTCTTACAAAAGGCCTCCTGTGAGGAGAAAAATCAAGGAATATCTGAAAATTGAGGAGTTCCGCCTGTCGGAATCAACATAACGTTGAACATTAAACCAAAACCGCATGAGTGGCAAAGGAAAAGCCCAAAGGTTATCGATTATTACTGTTGTGTTGTTTTTCTACTGTTATTGTCCAAAAACAATAACAAAAACAGCATGATATAAATTTGAGTTTATTTTGCCCACCCCTAGTTCCAGAGACCTCCAGGATGCCATCATTTTTTACAGGTGAACCAGATGATGAGCATAGTTAGCAATTATTAAATGTGATATTTTATTTTAATATCTTTAGTGAACTGGCTGTGGCTGCTGAGGGCATTTAGAAATACAAAGTGCAGAGATGGAGCAGATTTAGCACTAAAGCCGTCGAAATATTTGGAAGTTTGTCAACACCGTCACGCACGAAGCACTGGCCGGCTGGCAGGAGCTGTGAGGTAGCCAAGCTGGGAGCAATGAAGTACATGGCCTGCCTCTCTCTCTCTCTCTCTCTCTC
>JAILXH010112687.1:0-18061 GCA_023558415.1 Piaractus mesopotamicus
ATATATATAATAAAATAATAAATGAAATTGAAAAGACCAACAATGTTGTAGTGCACTTCCAGGACCTACTAAAAACTACTAAACATATAAAAATAATAAATAAAAATGAATTAGGAATAGCATTCATTTAATCTCTCTTTCTGACTTGTTTTATTTGGCCAACATCTTTGTAAAGAGAGGGCACATGATGGGCACAGGGAATCCTTTCTGCTCATAATGTTGCTCAGACCAGCCTAGACCAAATCAGACCAAATTAGACAAAAATATATTAGACGAGTATGAGCTTTTAGGGAGGGGTGAAAGCACAGTGCTGTGAAGGAAAGGGGTGTGCTGGATTTATAACACAATACAAAACGAGAGCACCATTGCAAAACAAAATGTGGCACAATAATCATTTTATCTCGGTTATCTTGTTACACAATTGTTGGCAGCCAAAATCATAATTGACAATAAAATTTGATTAATCGCTCAGCCTTTCCTGTTAGCCTGATAGTGTTCTGACTGTAATAGCTCATTGGTAAAGACAGACACCGATAGGTTCTCTCTGTGGTGAACACCTTCTCTGAATACAGTGTTTGGGGGAAAATCGAAAAACACAAAAGACTCAGTGATGTTACTTCATTATCTTATATCTGATGAAAAATAATTTTGCAGAATAGCTTGTCATTTACAGCGTCTTGGTGCAGTAGAGGAAGGATGCCTGCGTCACATGGCACTAAAATTATCTGAATGATTATTTTATATCCATCACTTTTTTATTGTATAATAGTTCTTTACTTTGACCTGAAATGCAACTTGAATACTGGGACTGTAGTTAAATAAGAATTATCTTTGGGAAAAGATATATATTTTACATATTTCTTATTATAAAGGTATCAGTCAATAGTTTTACTACTTTAGAATTTTATTCAACTCTTCATACTGTTATGAATGTAAGTATAAAACCAAATAAAACAAAAAAATCCAATCTAATTTATACACACGGGATATTAATAAAAAAACACCAAAGATAGAAAATTGTGAAAATATGTATTTTGATTCTTGGTTGTGCACGGGCTGAGGCGGCTTTCAGGCACATATGTCTACCCAGTTATCATTCCAAGGGTCATCTGTCATATTGTTTTAAAGGTAGGGGTGTCAAATGGACCAAGTGTTCAGGACAAGCAGTAACATACAAATAAACATTTCTTTCAGGCACAATCTCATGCCCCGAGCTGGACTGTGATTGGCTTTTGTTTCTGTGGTCAGTGAAATTTAGTCCTTGCATGGTCTTTACAAAATACCTGTAAAATAATCTCCTGAACAGATCTTATCTAGATCTGCTACTGATACTGACACAGTACCTACTACAGATACCACAGCAATCCACTGAGTACAGTGATGGCAATGTATTAGCATTACATTCTTTCCTCAAGATTATCTTGTTCAAAAGAATTATGGAAAGTCTGAAAGGAATATGCAAGGACCTCCACAGCATGAATTTTTAAATGGCTTTTCTGCTTAAAAGCTTTGCCTGAGTCCTGTGTATGTGGCTTAGTTTAATGGCAAAGCAGATGTGTATTAATCAACAACACAGCAGCTCATTAAAGAGATAGACCGATGTGGAAGGCCTGGTTGATCTCTGTGTTAGGCAAAAAGAAAGCTGTTTAATTAATATAGAAAATGTATAAAGTCTCTTCCACATGAATCCTACAGTTTGCTTCTTGACAAGTGAAACCTCACTGTGATCTCTCAGGTTCTGCAGAAACTTGGCAAGGCAGATGAAACAAAAGATCTTGCATTTGAAGAAGGAGTCATTAACTTCAACAAACAGCTGGTGAGAACTCACTTTGAGTCATTACAGTTAAAACAATCAAGTCTTTTTGCTTTCACCGTTCTGTCTGTTTTCAGCATGACTAGTATGTATATTGCTTTGCATTCACTGTTCTCTATCTGTACTTCTCATGAATGTTTATGATTGCTTTTCTAGGCCGAGGGAACCAAACTTCAGAAAGATCTACGGGCTTATTTGGCTGCTGTGAAAGGTGCGTTCATTAGTTTTAGGTCAACTGTTTCATTCTGATTGATCGCTCATTATGTGTTTCTAGTTTCATTGCTGATGTCTTTCTCTTTGTTATTTAACAGCAATGCATGAGTCCTCCAAGCGTCTCCAAAAGTGCCTGGCTGATATGTATGAACCGGAGTGGTACGGCAAAGACGAAATGGATTCTGTTGTAGAGGTTACTGTTTTATCTGTTCTTCTTGTACCTGCTCCAGTTCTTTTTTCTTCTTCACAGCGTTTGCTTTTGTATTTACTTCATCTTGTCTCAAAGGTTTTTCCCACTTGTAAAGACAGTCATAATGCTTTGTGATTCACTCAAAGTCTGGTTTGTTTGTTGATTGTTTTCTGATGATTGATTGTTGCTGATTTCTTTCCTTTCATTAAAGTTAGAAATGCACTAGAGGAATGGCAGGACAGTTGGGAGGTAATTCAAGGCTTTAGGCTTCAAGGTAGTAAAAGTCAAGATTAGTTGTACTAATCTTATAGTAGATTAATCCCCTAATGTCATCCTTGCAAAGGCTTTTGCAAGGGCTTTATATTTTGTCTCTTCTAGTTCCTACAGGTAAAGTAGATGTATAATGAAATAATGTCTTTACTCTAGCAAGCCCAGACTTAAATTAGAATTAGACAATTTAGTGACAGTGAAGTTACAGGATGCAGAGTGAGTCGTGTGTTAGAAAGTCTGTTGCAGAGTTGTAGTTCTAGATTAAGATGTGTGAGTGTGTTCTTCCATAGACAAACATGCGGACCTGTTAGTTGCAGTTTCATTGAACCCATATCATTCAGCTCTGCTGTTTATTGCAGGACTCAGACCTCCTGTGGACAGACTTTCACCAGAAACTAGTGGATCATGCCTTGATCTCCATGGACACTTATTTGGGCCAGTTTCCAGATATTAAGGTAGTGATGCTTAATTTGTATTCAGCATGCAGATGTTTGCGGTGTATGAGCGTCCTTGCACATAGTTGCTGTTGGGACAAAACCTTGGATCTCCAGTTTTCTTCTTTTTAAATTGTTTTACATAATTTGAAAGCTCCAGTTGCCCTTAGGCTTTGCGGGAATGTAATGATGAGTGGGCCAGAAATAAATCTTTTTACATTAACTTACATTAAAAGTCCTGTAAACTTACCATTTTGGAGATGCAAGGTTGCATACATTCATGTGTAATGAGCTTCTGTGTTGCACCTATGTCTCCATTTCAAGGCCCGTATTGCGAAGCGAGACAGGAAACTGGTGGACTACGACAGTGCCCGCCACACTTATGCTGCTGTAAACAAGAGCAAGAAGAAGGTGGGTGGGATTTCCAAGGTAACTGTGCCAGGCATTAATTGGCATACATGTTTGCAAGCTGCGCTGTAGCTCAGTTCATGGTACAAAAATGTTTGGTTATTCTCTTAATCGTATCAAATATGTTGTGCCCCATTTGATCATAGAGTTTTTGAGGGGAATAGCATTAATTTAATTTCTCTTTCTGCCTTGTTTTATTTAGCCAACATCTTTGTTGGAGAGGGCCACTCCAGGATGGGCACAGGGGATTCTTTCTGCTCATAATGTTGCTCAGACCAGCCTGTCCAGGAGTCAGGTAATTAAACACTTTTTGTTCTTTAGTGCAGGCCTTCAGATGGTCTGCATATTTCAGAGCAGACTATCAGTGTTTTTATGCCAGACCAGAATTTGTTTATATGCTTGTGTACAGGCAGAGGAAGAGTTAGAGAGGGCACAGAAGGTGTTTGAGGATATCAATGTAGATCTTCAGGAGGAGCTGCCATCACTCTGGAACAGGTAAGAACTGGTGGCAACATTATTGTATGACAGTTATATTACTGAGACAGAAACAAAACAACATAGTTATCAGCTGCATGGTGTTTTGAAATGTTTGCTTCTCACTACAACTACCAGCAGTGCTAGATATTCTTCTGGTGCGATGAGGCCTTGTTTGTTATTTCAATATTATCAATCAATGATATTAGTTTAGAGCACTTCAGAAGAAACTCATCTAGCAGTCATAGTTTTTAATTCTCAATTTAGACTGCCTCAAAATGAACTCCTCCAGTATATTTGATTCAAGCCACAGGTCAGTGGTCAGTGCAGCTGTGAACAACATAACATCTTTTTTTATGTTCCCTCAAACAACATACCTTAATGACAAATGTATACCAAATAGAATGTAGAAAATTTTAGCAGGAGCACAAAATCTGCAGACATTAATTTCTGATAGCACTGTTTTGCCTGAACACATTTGCCCGAATGTTTCCACTGTAGTGTTTTTTGTTGGGGAACATTTTGAAAATACTAATTTACTTGGTATTAAAATACATGAAATAGTGTAGAATGTTGATTTCTTTCTAAATGCTACTGATTTACATGTACTTTTTCTTTATTCCAGTCGTGTTGGCTTTTATGTAAACACTTTCCAGAGTGTGTCTGGTCTGGAGGAGAAGTTTCACAGAGAAATAGGAAAGGTAAGGACTCCAGAGGTGTTCAACGGTCTTGCTCAAACACATGTGATTAAACTTACCTGTTGCCAGTTGCCATGTTTAATGAGTGTGTTTAAGTAGGGAAATCACTAAACTATGCTGAACACATGCCCTCCAGGGCTCCCCTGACCTAGAATTTGATCCATAGCACCCTATATAGAAGCAATTTATTGATTTATGTCCGCATTATGTCTTTCAGCTGAGCCAAAACATGTATGATACTTTGGAGAAACTGGAGAACGAAGACATGTCCAGGTCAGTCTTTTATTTGTCCGTTTACTGTAGAGATCGATTCAACAACTGAATATGGTCTATATAACCTACACATCTTTACCAGTTACTTTAGTAAAGGAATCTCATGACAAATACAAGTTTGTCTGCTCAATATAACTACCCTCTGAATATACACAAAAATATAAAAGTAAACAAATGAATGAACAGCAACAACACTCTCACAGAAAAGCAGGTAACCGAGGGGGGACGACATCAACAGCTCAAAGGAGGTAACAGTGGCAGCCCTGTAGTGCTGTGTGTGTGTATATGTGTGTTCAGGATGTGTGAGTGTGTGTATGAGTGCAATGTGTGTGCTTTTTCTCTTGATGAGGCTGTTTCGTTGCTGCCTTTTGCTGCCCTCCTGGACAGCAGTTTGTCTTGTTTGAGATGGAAACTGTTTTGACACGAGTGCTGCCCATAAGCCTGTAGTTCCTATACACTCACAGTCTGTATTTTAACCAGTGGCATTTAGAGTCTACTGTATATAAGTCCACGCAGAAGCATGCATGTTTAGAATGAATTTGCATAAGAAGCAAGCGTGTCTGAGGCTCTTTGCATGAGTTGTTTTTGTCCCTATGAAGCCTAAGCATAGTTCTGGAGTGATACTATTCCTGTGTAGGCTAATGTCAATGAACTGCTTGCTGAGGTTAAGGCTTGCTATGCACAGCAGCTGGGCTTGGATGGGGCCTATAACAAGCATGAGAGTAAGAGGTCCCTCATGGCCAATAATGCCATAGAGTTACGGTTAATATATCTGTCCTTCATTTTCTAGTGACAGAACACAAGATGCCAATCACACTCTGAGCCCAGGAGGACCACCAGCCATTCCAAAATCTCCATCCAAGGTAATAATGTTACAGTTACATTACTTCTTGTTCAACAGTCTGCAGAAGTATATGCTCTTAAAGTGCCCAGTTTATGGAAATATCATTTTTCCTCACTTTTTTAAATAATTTGATGTAGTGTATAAGGATCATTCTACCAAATTGCTTCCAAGTCAGAGTTTAAAACACATTCCTGAATTTTAACTGATCTTGGACTAAAATCCTTTAGCTTTGAATGACCCTACACTGTAATTGTGTTTATTTTATTAAAACAAATGATTGAACTTTCAATTTCGTCACTACCAAAACGATGATAACACTACCAAAACTTTGACAAATGTTTCGGTGTTGACTGTTTCAGTGGTGACAAATGTAGCTAATTTTAAGCAATAACTCAGAAACACTAGCTGGTACATGATTAACAAACACAGCTTTTAACAGTTGTACATACATAAAATCATAATATTTTACAATGAAACCCAAAAAAAGTTTACTTAATTGCAGAAAATATGTGTTTTGGTAATTACTAATTTTTAGACTTTGGGACACATTTACTACAAAACAATGGGAGTGATCTAAGTGCTCACCATGTGGCCATGAGGGACAGGGATGCAGTCTCACGTTCTGCTCTAGAATACAGGGGTGTGGCTAAAATTATTTAAAATTATATAAAATTGAACTTATGATACATTTAAACCTTTCAACTTCACCTTCAGCTACCACAGTTTGAACTAATTTGGTAGAATGCAAAACATACCATTCATGCCCAGTAGATACAGTCCATGTATGAAAAATAAGCTGCAGAACAGACTGTTTTGAATGCAGCTTTTGTGACATCACAAAAACCAGCACATCTGTATATATCCGCCTATTCAGCATACAGCTTTGTAGCTTTACCCATTCATGCTGAAGTTGTAAGGTATGTTTCAGCCCAAACTGCGTTTTGAATAGAACACGATACAAGGCAGCCTGTGTCATTTACATGTATCAGTCTTAAAGGCACAGTGACAGAGAACAGACTATTCTTAAGGCTAAGATGTAATTTGGCCATGTAAAAAATCTAATATTTTTTGGTACCTGAAAACATACCTATGTCATATGTGGACCTAATTGGGTAAATAAAACACAAGGAAAATGTAGGACATTTAGAGTTCTTTAAACATAAAGTTTTTCTAAAGTCCCTTTCAGTTGATCTTTTTAAAGGAATACTCCAGTCTAATTTCTGTCTGCCGAATCTGTAGCATATGATCAATTACCACGGACAATAATGTCATTGCTTTTCCCTGTACTTAATAATAACAGAAGTGAGTAAATTTTAAGTAAATTTTCCGTTATTACTTAAGTAATAACAGAAAATCTGCTTAGTCAAAAGACCCTTCCCATTGGCTTCTATAATAAGTGAATGTGATGTCAACAGGTTTTCTTATTCTTTTCTAAGTACAGGGAAAGGTGTCTAAATTATTGTCCATAGGAATCAATACTAGACTACAGATGTAGCATAAAAGATTGAAAAAAGTGCTGGGGTATTCCTTTAAGAAGCGTACTGAACTGTTTGCTAGAGAGCAAAAGGTAAAAGGCATCACTCTAAATAATCATTTTGATACCTCTATTTTTAGACATTCTTCTTTACTCAGTTAAAAATTGGATGTTTTGTGTCTGTTAACAGCTGAAACCTGCTGTTCCTCCACCTCCCAAAGTCACTCCATCAAAGGATCTGAAGCCGGAGAACATTATTAACCTATTTGATGAGGCTTCTACTCCAGGGATCAGTGTTACGTCTCCAACGCAAGTCAGTCTTTAACAAAGCTCAAAGCTGCAATATTGAGATTTGTACTGAGTTCTGCTATTACAGTTTTTTCTCCCCTGTAATAGTATGATGCCCCAGGCGCTAGTAATCTTCTGGACATGGACTTGGATGCACTGCAGGCTGCTACCACACCAGTCACCACCAACCCACAGGTGTGTCTCTCCTGCTGCCTGGCAGACTCAAAAAGGCTTCACTACCCAGTCATGTTTGAGTGTTGTTGAACCATCTTCATGGTAACAATACAATGTGATTTTGTTTCACTTGTTCATTAGTGTCATCTCAATGTTTTGTCTTGTCATAAATTTTCTGAAATCTGCTCAACACTGTGGTTTACTGAAGACCTGGGATTCATGGGAGGTGAGTTAATTGTTTAGCATTATCTGGCGGTACACTTTCCTTTTTTTATGTGGACTCGTGTTACTGCACATTGGTAAATGTGTCTATGTTCCTCTTTGTCTTTACAATCTAATCACTGTACATTCTGTATATGGGTGTAATTTCTGACCTCATGACAGTTTAATTTGGTTTGATTATAATTATTTAGAAAATTATGCACCTTGAAATCTCGAATTTTACAATTAGATTATTTCTGTAAGACACAGAACTATGTTTAAAAATACACAAATGTGACTGGAGGAGCAATTAACACAGTGGCAACATCTAGAGAATAAAAAAAAAAAAACATTTTCCTTTGAAAATAGTCTGTGTAGTAATGTGTTTTATTTTGCCCAAAAATGTTTAATCGATTCTAACATTCAGTGCAGTTGAATTGCCACCTTCAGATCATGATGCATTAGTGCCATTTTATACCTGCAATGCTGCATGGTCAGAAATCTCAACACAAGCACTTAATTTTTCCAAAGAGAAAACCCCCGTATGTATAAATCTGTAGTCGGAGCAATTTTTTACGTCTTTCACTCTCCTGGCCTTCGCTCCTCCTTCACTGGCCCCTGTGAATGACACCCGGCCTTGCCTCCTCCTGGCTCCCTACCATTGCCCCTCCACCACTCCACAACACTGTTCTCACCCTCACCACCCTGCAGCAAGCAGAGAGCCATGCTGAGGTGCCCCAGACATGGGACGATGATGGTAGCCAGCCTGTGCACACTGGCTGGGGGGATGACGCTACCCAGCCTACCTGGGATGATGATGGTAGTCAACCTGTGCGTGCTGCGCCTGTATATCCTACCTTGGATGACGATAGCAGCCAACCAGTGCGCGCTCCAGCTGCAGAACCGACTTGGGATGATGATGGGTCCCAGCCAGTGCGCGCTCAGGGTTTGGACAGTGAAGGGGCTCAGGTATTGTTTTAGCTGAGGCTGTGCCCATGCCTTGGCTGGCTCATGAAGAGCTGGACCGAAGGCATGCTGCTGTGGGTGCCTCCAGTTAGGCACAAGATCACTTAGCATGGCATTTATGACATGCTAGTCGAAGTAGTAGTAGAAGTAGTAGTAGTAGTAGTAGTAGTCGTAGGTTAAATTAAGCATGTTTGAGTGCAGAGATTTATGTTGTTTTTTTCTTTGTTGTTGTTGTTCTGTCTCTGTTTATTGTTCTTTCTCTCTCTGTTTGTCTGTCTTTCTCTCTTATTCCTTTTCTCTTTTCCTTTCTCTGTTTTGCAGGCAGCAGAAGGTGCACCTGCCACAGAAGAGACAGCAGCGGCAGCAGCAGCAGCAGCAGCAGTGAGTGTTTCCCCATTGGTTTCTAAAAAGCATTCAAACACATATAGATTCTTTTCCATGCTCCCATTGTTCTTCCATTCCTAATGCAGACACTGCTGCATTCAAAGCTTCCTCTAGTTTAATTTTCATGTCCTTTTTACATGTAGACAGCAGAAGAGGCTAATGGAACCACAGAAGTAGAGATGCCACCAAATTTCCTATATAAAGTGAGTCCAAAGTTCTGCCGTAAGCCCCACCAAGCATTTTTAGATTGTGTTTTTGGGTCGCGTCGTCACCTACAACAAGAATTCTATTCAGACTGTCTGATTTAAAAGTTTGTGTCCTTTTTTTGTCTCCTGTAGGTTCAAGCAATGCATGACTATGTTGCCAACGACACGGATGAGTTAGAGATGAAAGCGGGAGACGTAGTGCTTGTGGTGACCTACGATAATCCTGAGGAGCAGGTCAGCATCTTTCAGCAATATTTTCTTATTCTCACTTCATATATAATAGTAAAACTTTACCATTCAAACGTTCAAATAGCTGTTCAAACGTTTGGAATCAAAAGTTTGAAAGCAATTGTTTTCAACAATATAAACCAGTTTGGTTGCAGATAAATGTATAAGATGACTCTGAAGTGCTAATACTGCCCTAGCGCCTGTTTCAACTAACTAGTAGGACGCTAATATGAAGGCTTAGTGTGGGCTGTCAGCATGGGGCCCCATGCTTTCATGACTGAGTGGTGCTCCACTTTGGAAAACTCACACACAGCCCTCTTTTAAGGGCTTAGCGTGGGCTACCAACATAGGGTCCCTAACATCGGGGCATCCCCCGTTTCATCACTGACTGAGGCCACACAACAGGAAGCCCACTGTGGGCCAGATTTTTAGCCCACACTGGACCCACACCGGCATGATTCCTAAGGTGTGGGCCGCCAACATGGAGCCCCACATGTTCCCACTAGATCACATCATATGCAGGCAACCCACACGTAGTGTCTTTTACATGAGCTAAATGTTCAGTCACACAGTGGGGCCATTAACACTGTGTCAGTATGTAAACACAAATAATATGACATAGTATGTGTCCTAAACATTGAATGTTAAATTTCACTCAAGTATAAACCTGCCTGACTACAAATAATGTTTTAAAGATATTTATTGAGACAGCACCACAATTCCTAACTTAAAAATCTAACTGTGTCTTATAAACCATAATCAGGATCCAAAGCTTGTCCACAGGTTTAACTCAGCACAGTTTCATATGCAGGTACACAAGTTCATACCGAAAAGGAAAAAGGCCAGTCTCCAGAAACTTCCCTTTTAACCACACAAACCACAACAAAACATACACACACACACACACACACACTTTATGGAGGACAGGGTCTGCCTGTATGCAAAATAAATAATGAATAATGACATTATTTTTTTAATCATTAAGTTTAGTATTTGTTTCCATATTGAATTATTCATATTTTTCTTGTTCTTTTGATAATGAGAGGGCTTTGCATACAATAATGGCTATTTATTGGTACAAAAACACACACACACAAAAGTCCTATTATTGTGTCATTTTATAGTCACATAACAACTTGAATATTTTATATTAATGTGGCTATGTGCCTTTCACTAGAACATGACAAAGTGATGCAGTCCCATGCACAGGAAAATTATGACTATGTTATATTTTACTGCCTCCTGTGTCCTGTATGCACAGCCACTTTAAATTTTCCATTCCACCATAAGTGGTTCAGGTGCCAGAATGTAAGTGCTGAGGTATTTAAGGTGGAATGGAAAATTTGAAGCACGTGTGAATATATGAAGCAGACGTCAGGAAAAATAGGTAGCAAAATATGAACATGAAGTCATACTTTTCCTTTTTACGATTACAAACTAACTTCGGCATTTTCAGTTTAAGAACCGAATTCTTTACTTGTCAGTTAGCTAGCTAACATAACTAACTAGCTAGTTAAACCTAACAAAGCTAGTCGTAGCATAAATTTCAATTCACTGTCTTCTTTGTAGCTTGGTAAAGTCTTCTCCAGTTGCCGTTTACTTCTTTAAATCGTCACATGGACAACAGTTACTAAGAATTTAACTCAACTCATTCAATATTTAGTCTTTTTAAACTTGCTCTGTTTTTCCCTCAGCTTCTCTCTTCACTGCTGTGCAGCTACAACCGTCTTTTTTATTTATTTTTTTAAATCACACGAAGAGAGAGAGACATTTAAAGGCTAATCATTTTTATATGAAGATTATTAACCTTTAGTCTTTAAATTTTCACAAACATTATAAAAACATGAAGTAGTATTAAAATAAGTTATATATCGTATATTTCAATGATTCTGTTTTTATTTATTTATTTATTTATTAAACAACTTTTTCTATTTTTATGCTATTTTACTATTTTATTTGTAGTTCTTTGCATTGAAATGATATTGATGTACTGAATACTGTAGACATATGCAACTGAAGCAGTGCTCCATAAGATTTTTTGTTGAAGCTGTAAGCAACTATACTAAGTCAGGGGATAAAAGAACATGCTAAATTATTGTGTGTGCGCTGCTATGAGTCTCCCTGTAAAGCCTGAAGTAAAATTTAAAAGTCAAATTTCAGAGTTTTTCGGACCACATCATGTCTTTATTAACGCTCTTTGCGTGCAATTACTCATTTCCACTAGAGGTGTCTCCAAATCCCCAAAAGTGCAGCTTTAATGTCAAAGCAACATTCAAATGACTTTGATATTCCACAATTGACACGTTAATGTCATGGTTACATTTCAGTGATGTTTATATTCCAGGCTTTAATACAGGCTGCAAACCTATGTCATAATAACCTTGAAATTATGTCAATATGTCGTATTACATGTACGCTAGCCATGATGTCCTTACCATTCAAATCAATTAGGGTCCCAGTGTCGGTTAAATGATATGTGCTCAGTGTGTAGTGACTCACAGTGGGCCCATGTCAGGTTATCTGTGGGCTAGCCCAACAGTGTACTGCCCAAATAAAAACTCCCACTGGGGGTTCAGTGATGTGTTCCTCATAGTGGGCCAATATAGAGTTATCTGTTGGACAGCTCACAGATAGCCCTCATTGGGCCCACATGGGCATGTTTGCAGGAAAAATATTAATATTGTTGATTATATGGCTTATAACTGGTTCCAAACTGTAGTGCATACTATTTTATACTCCTAAACTCACGAATAGGGTTCCAGAGAAGATGCAGAGGAATGCAAGTTTTATAATGTTTTAAATCCAGATGAATCACTTAAACTGCATGCTTGTTAGTCAGTTTCTAATCCTAAACTATGGGAGTAACTTACAATACTACTATGAAATTAATATGTAAGTCAGAATGCACCTCCGTAGTTAAGGCTAGCATATGCCTAGTGTAATCGGAGGTTTTTATTCAATAATTTGTATTTTTGCTGTTCCATTTGAGCCATAATATTTTCTGTTAGCTACTTCAAGGATTAGCCCCACCACACACACCTACTTTCATCCAGCTTGAACTTCTTGATCATTCACAGATGCTATGTGTGCAGAATAATACATTTGGAGTGAACTCTCATTAAGTATCAAAGAGAGTTTAGCTGTGGAGCGACAAACAGATCAATTTTGTGTGTTCTTGCAGGACGAGGGCTGGTTGATGGGGGTGAGAGAGGCTGACTGGCACCAGACGAAAGAGCTCAGCAAAAAAGGAGTGTTTCCCGAAAACTTCACACAGAAGATGTGAGAGCCGTGATGTGACCTTGACCATCGTTCAATGTTCACTCTTTGTCCTTCTTCCATGATACCTTGCTTCACCTTCAAATTTATGGATGTTCAGTGAGAAGAGAGGTATGTTAAACAATGTTAGAGCAAAACAGGCAGCCTCTGCAGGTCTAACCCAACATGCTCCTGGTACCTGACTTTGTTGAGGACTCTTTACAGTGGAGGAAAGTTGTATTGTCAATTGATTCATGTTTACAGTGTTTCGGTTGTTCTGATGTTCTGAGAGTGGCTGTGAGACTATGTTGGTGTATGAATTTTATTTTGCCTGTTCTTTGAGGAAGTGAAGTCTATTTCAAATGCTTTGTGATATTGTACTCATATGGGAGGCATAACATTTATATACATGTGCCAGGCTGTTAAATAGTCGGACTATAAATATATTCCTCTGTGACTAAACAGGTTATCCTTTCTAGCCCTCAGGCCTTTTTATTTATTCTTTTGATGTGTTCCGTTTTAAACAATCAAAAAGCATAGGATAGCTAGGTGAATATAGAAAGCCCGTATCTTTCTAAAGAAAACTCCCTGTAGTATAGTTTAATTAAACCGGCTGCATGAAACTCCCTGTATAATTGTGATCAACTCACAGCTAAGAGTGAGGAGGATATATAATACTTCCACAAATTAGATTCCGCACAGCCTCCTCATCTTACTATATGTTGTATAAAAGGATTGTAATAAACTCACTGAGTGAACTAAATGAGTGTAAGACTCATCGGTGAGAGTAGAAGGCATCTTCACCTAAACACTGTATCTGAACATCTCCGTGTTAAACACAGTAGATACATTAGTCGTTAACAATATACCGTAATACATGAATAACCAATCCTTTTAACTTAATATCGCACAGTAACCAAGAAAACACACACACACACACACACACACACACACACACATCATCTAAACCGCTTATCCTACTGGGTCGCCGTGGGGTGCTGGAGCCTATCCCAGCTGTCATTGGGCGGAAGGCAGGATACACCCTGGACAGGTCACCAAGAAAACAAAACCACACAAATAGAACCTTATATGAAGATAACCACTGACATATGCAGCTAGTGTAGACACTAAAAAAACAGATATTTTTCTCAGGATAAAAGGTAGAAAATTAAGCATAAACACTGTGCCCTGCTTGGCCCTCAACTTTATTGTGTAGACAATGTAAATGTGTTCAGAGCATCAGACTATATCTTTACCTTTTTCAATTCCCTTCTCACATCATTGTGCTGGATAGTGCTTATTGATAAAAATGTTCTGTGTTTGTTCTGTACAGTCATTATTTAATTCCTCATTCTTCATTTTTTTCAGTACACTAGATACCTGTGACATGTTTCCTCCAGATATGCAATAATGTTCTAACAAATTTTTCTGCCACCACATTCTTGGACATACAGTGAGGTTCAAAAAGAATTTGGACACTTAAACATTTAACCATTCTTTAAGTTGTTAATCATTGCTAAATAATCATACATAGATTATGTCATAACATACGTATTTAACAAAAAGTTTTGTGTCTGAGGACCTAAAAAGCCCAGATAACAATTCTAACCAGACTGCACTAAGACTACTGTAAAGCACAGAGGTGGAAACGTCAAAGTCTGGGGCTGTTTTTCTTACAGTAGTGTTGGTCAGTTTGTGTTCATTGATGGGATCATGGAATCAAGTGTGCAAAGGCAGTTTGGATGAAAATCGGCAGGAATCTGCAAGAAATTTCTTGAAAGCCCTATTCAGACACGTTCAGCTGACATGGGGTCCTGGAGTAATTTCCGCTTTTAAAAGGTGCTACTCTGTGATTTTATTTCTGTCCAGATTGGCCATGTCAGTGTTTTACTCCATATTCCTCAGAAAATTACAGGCTGAATCGTTTTTTCACCCAACTCACCGATGATCATTTTAGTCCCACCCGAGTACACATCTCTGTGATTTTTCAGGCAGATGTTGCCTCATGCTAGAAAATGTGTTTTAGTTTCCTAGTATGCATGTCCTTATGAAACACTTCTCTGTGCACTGAGAGAGCATTAGCAGGAGGAGGAAGACAATGAAGTCAATCAGAAGAGCAAGATCCTGCAGGCTGATTTAAGTGGAGACTAACTGGCAGCTAGAGGAATAAAGAACTACACATTATATTTACAATATCATCAATTTTTAGTTTTCTGTGATCATATGACCATGCAAACATCTTGGTGAGTAGAAGATACCACCCCCTAGAAACACACTCGTTCTGTGGTAGTTTTGTTCTGGATGCAAGAAACACACCAGCCTTGGAATAGTCTGTTTAGAACAAGTACCATTTTGTATGACATTTTTTTCCCTACCACAATGGCATTAATACACTATAAGAATGGCACAAATGTCCAAATACTTTTTGGGGCCACAGTGTGTTGTGATTGGAAGAAGCATTTGTCAAATTCTTCTAAGAATAATAATGGCTCTCCCTCCTCTGGTGCAGCTTTCAGCCACAACCAAGAATATGCATAATATTTATTGAATCCTATTACACCGTGTTTATAGTTTTATTTTTGTACATTGTGAGTCACTGACAGTTGAGGAGATACTGGTGAATGTTTATAATATAAAACTCTTATGTGCCATGGACTGGATTCTTAACTGGATTTCTTACTAATCCACAGGACTCTCGAGTATGTTGTGCTTTGGTTCTTTGCTTAATCTGTTTAAGGACACGTACGCTTCTTTGTTCACTTGGAAACTTAGCTCCCCTTATGTACTTCTGTATCTGCTGATATGAACTTTAACCCTGTGTAAGCTCATGGTCCATGCAGAGGGGGAGATAAACTACGCCCATTGCAGCATGGTTTATCATTCATGTGCTACGTTGATGGAGAAACTGCATTGTTTTATTGTTTCTTCTTAATATTCTTTTAATGAAGCCATTCTAATGGACAAGCATAGTAGAGTTTCATCCAGTCTGGAAAGTTTGCGTATGTGGGTGTTTTCGTATCCTTCACTACAAATTAAATTACGTCTGTCTAAAGACAGATAACCAAGTTACTGACGCTCTTGATGTAGCTGTAGCTGATAGGATTTGATTAGATTGGATTAGATCTTAATAAACACACTGACCGAGTGGAAAACAGACTTTTCCCTCCTGTGCTTCAGCCTAGTGAGACGATTTGCTTCTGTTATTGTGCCAGTGCATTTGTAAATGTGAACATGGTGTCATTTTGTTGAGCTTCATTGATGAAGACGCATAATATTCTCTGAACATATCTACAGTATCTGTGTGACTGTCGTGTGAATGTGACGGAGGCATGCTTAACCTCATGTACAATGTGTTGGTGTATTTATGTTCTCTTGCTGAGGTGGGTTTGAGGTCCAGGCCCACCTTAAGCCTCTATAAGCCATGAGTGTTCCTATTCTACAACCGTGCACCCTGCTGTCTGATCAATGCTAATAAAAATTGATTTAACCCCGGCACGACTAGTTTCTTTTAGTTTTTTTTTTTGTTTGTTTTGGAGATGCTAAAGTCAGTGGACTAAATTTGTGTTTTCCTTATAATTAATCAAATTACATGTTTTGTCTAGTAGAATTACAATCCAGACTGTAGTTAATGAATATATTGCAAATGATTCCAAACTTTTTCGAGTTTAGAGTTTTAGTATGCAGACATTTTTAGTTGTGTACACTGTGTTGCATGGGACATTACCATTATTTTGATGCTCTATCAGGTGTCTCAAATAAAAAGATAATGAACTAGTAACTAATTGGTTAAGTGTAAAAAGAGCACTAGAACAAGAATGAAGGAGCTTCTGGTTTAAATGGCTAGTCAGTACTGTTGGGCTGCAGGCTTAATGTTTCCAACTCAAGCAAAGCACTTTTAAACAATTTTGCCCATGGAACTTAAGCAACATAGCCCTCTTCCCTGGCCTTAAAAAGAGCAGTGCTGGTTAATGGCCGTATTGTTTTGTATAAGTGTATTTGTGCACATTTACACCCGAATTTCTCAGAATAGATATTTGCCAACCATTTTGTACCTGTCAAATACTATATAATACTCCTCATTTACATTGGGATTATAAAGTACATGTAAAAATAAGCAAAATTTGACTTGTTATTGTTATTGTAAAGAAGCTATACCTGTTGTGTCCAAGGCCATGTGAGCCTAAAAGCTACAGCCTTCATGTAATCTTTCACAGTTATTGTTAGTCAATGAGAGGATAATGATTAAATGAAAAAATCCAGCTAGCAATCACAAACTGCTCACTGTTTCACAACCTTAGGTCAAAGGTCATCATATGATTTAGAAACACACATGGCGTGAAGGAGAGAGAGAGAGGGAGAGAGAGAGAGAGGGAGAGGCTTCAGCTAAGTCTACTGACAGACTGTCAAGTTACTGCTGAGAAGGAAATACTCAGCAAGCCTAAAAGAAAGAAGGGAGCGAATGACGGGATAAAACAGCTGTTCAAGTGAACAGCTCTGAAGAAGCAAAGAAAATAAACACTAAGCTCACCAGAGACAGAGTGGAGGAGGAAATGGTGAAGCTGGGCAAATGTAAGTGGATGGCAGCATGTAGTCAGCGGGACTCTGTGGACCTGAGCGAAGCTGAAAGAATAAAGAGACTTAAAGTGGACTACACTCCTCCACTTCTGCTGAACATAGGCCTGGCACTACAGGTAAGATGGGTTTCACTTTGCCTCTGGCAGATAAGTGGATTAAAACAATCAGAACAGACAATTGCTAAAGAATCAGTTACTTTGTTTAATAAGGTAGTAGGTCTTTGTGCACAGAAAAAGAGAAAAAAGCGCTAAAATGTAATCTAAATAAACCTTTTTTTCTACTTCTGCTTAAAAATATCTGATTATCTTTGCTGATTTAGTAGACAGTGTTGGTTTAAGGCAAAGATATGTGTTGAATTAACAGACCACCAGTCTGATACGCTGTAAATGCCACTGGATGAACAGTGCACAAAAGTAAGACCCTTTGCATAAATACACTACCAGGAAAACACTGGAAAAGTGACCTGACACTGTTCAGACACTACTTCTGTGGTCATATTGTTAATCATGGAAAATAGTGAACATAGACTATTGACTGTGGGGCTGCAATTAATCACCCATCTCTCTCTCTCTCTCTCTTTCTCTCTCTCTCTCTCTCACTCTCTCTCTCTCTCTCTGTCTCTCTCTCTCTCTCTCTCACTCTCTCTCTCTCTCTCTCTCTCTCTCTCTCTCTTTCTCTCTCTCTCTTTCTCTC